>WBMY01000919.1:0-14181 GCA_013397315.1 Donacobius atricapilla
CCCGGTTTGGGGCGATTCACTTCAGGGTAGTCATTTTGAAGCTAAGGACAGGCTGACAATTATTCTTTTTGGATCCCCCTGAATTTGTTTGGTAATGTTTGCAGGACACATAATATTCCTGTCTGCAAATGTAACCCCTTATCACTGATGACAAAGGTATTTTATCGACTGCCTGCAGGAACAGGATCAGGAAATTACCCTGCCAGATACACCTGTGAGTAGAGTTAGACCCAGTTAGATACAAAGAAAATGCATTTGGACGACTGACTTGTTTAAAATTGTCATATTCCAAGGAGGTATTTTCACCTTCTGCATATTTTTGTCTCCTGTAACAATAAAATAAAAGTTGGGTTTAGTGTACCTTACCCTAATAAATGGACTTGAAACATGTTGCTTTTCACACTGGAGTAAGGCAGAGTGAAGAAGCAAACACAACAACTTAGCATAAAATTCTGCATAACATTTATCAGGAGACATGTTAGTTCTCCTCTATGAACTATAATTTTGTTGTATATTGTAGGTTTTTTGCATAAATCATTTTATACACTAAACAGATCTAATTAAATAGGACAATAAATACATCTTTCCTCCTTTCTTTTTTCCTTTGCAGAACTTTTAAGTTCATGTGACATGAGATTTTTTTCCTTTGACAATTAGAAAAAGTGGGTTTGCTGTTTCTCAGTTTTCTGGTTCTTGCAAGTTTAGAGAGAATAAAAACAGTCCAATCCAACACTCAATAAAACTAATAGAGTCACTCAACAAGTACTGTTCAATTTAAGAAAACACAGACTTTTAGTTAAGTAAAGTAGTTTTTCTGAAATTTCTTCTTAATACTGTCTTCGCAACTGCATTATGACATCTAGACTACCAAAGGGAGCTGTTAAGTGCTAAAGAAAGGAAATCATAGGCACTTCTTTAACAGTTTACCAAAATCTCACTAGAAAAGTCCTTCTGTATTGAGTTCAGTACAAGCAAAGCAGCTGATGCCATGAAAATAGTCACTGAAAATATGTGCCAGAAACTCAGAAAACCCAGCACAGCAGTGCACCTTAAGGCGCTGCTTTCTTTGAGCAGCAGAGTTGAGAATTCTATTTTTCAGCAATGTTAAGTCATAGAGTTCTCAATTTCCCTCTAATTTCCTGCAGGACATGGGAAAAAAAATGGCATTTACCTATAACTGGTTTCTTCTTTAGTTAGTGATCAGATCCATTTTTTGAGAAATTCTCACTGCTTCTACAATGTAAAGAAAACCCTGTTGGATAATAACACCATAACTGGACTGGGACCAGGAAATGCTAGGTTGTTTCAGGTTTGGTTGGTTTGGTTGGTTTTTTTTTGCGTTTCTGAAAGACATAAAACCCCCTGTTTTCTAGTTGGCAGCAGTGACTGAACAAGTCTGAAAAAGACTAAATGTTACATGTTCCATGCCCAAAGCTTAAGCGGTCCACACACAACAGGCAGCACACACAGCACACTGGGAAGTCTGGAAGGATAAGCAGCCAGAGGTAGCTTTAAAACAATGTCTTAATATTACTGTTGTCTTGTTTCTTTTAAGTGTTATAACACAGGGCACCTTAAAAAGATCTGAAGGGCTGTACTTTAGTGGCAATGAGCAGCAGTATAAAAGTAAAACTGGGTAGCTATAAAGGATAGTAACAACAAAAACACAGTAACTATAGTGAAATTAGTTCTCCTGTACTCTTGAGCTCAAACTGTCCTCTGCTGTCTGGCAAATAATTTGTATTTCAGACTCTACGGATTTGTGCGTACCTTCACTGTTTTCATGAAGATTATAAGTGGAGATACAAAGAATATGGACTGGAAAAGTGCAAGTTCTGTTTTTTGCCATAAACATAAAAAACAACTAAGCAGACAAAACAATATTTTGGAAAAAACTCAGTGAATTAAAAAAGGAATACTTTTATTTTAAAATAGATGCTTGAAAATTTTGCCTGCATAAAAAGTCTCTTGTAATCATCCTGTTTCACTCAGCTGTGCTTCATCTGAACGTGCCTGTGTCAAAATGCCAATACTTAGCCATGTTTTACTAAACTTGCTACAGCTGAGTTTTCCACTGTGAATTCTGAATGAAGCTAGTGCCAGAAGTGTTATGTTTATAGTATTTCTACTACATCTATGGCATTTCTGGCAATGAATTGCCTGATAAGCAAACTTTTTTTTTTGTGGTATAGACAATGATGCAGCAAAGCTGCTAATGATTTATTGAAAAGACATAAATTAGACATATGCCAGTAGCTACTTTGGCCTCATGTACAGAGGTAGAGTGACAAGAGCTACAGAGGTGGGGGCTGATATTTATGAGATCTGTAACCCTGGAAAAACAAAAAGCATAAAAGTCACTATATGACTACAGTACTGTTAATTGGCCCATCCTGAAATAGACAGGAGACTTGGCAGAACTTGTGTGAAAACAGAGACTTCTTAATTTGTTATCTTGACTTCCATGTTCTAATTACTTTCACACAGCTCCAAATGTCAGATGAAAATGTTTTCAGAAACCAATCATGCTATATAGCCAATGGAAGCTTTTACACTGAGAATAATGAGGCAAGAAAATCCTAATGTCCTTGTTTATCCTGCAGATGAAGTCCATACGCATGGAGGCAATTGCTTCCTTCACCATTTTATACACTCAGCTCTACTGATCGTCACCACTTTCAGCCCCAATTCCAGGCAGTTGCTACCATGGTTGACAGTCTCTGCATCTAAATGAAACCAACATTTCAAAAGTAAGCAGAACAGTGCACATAAACAATATCCCTCTCTACTTTTTGTAATTCAAATGTAACTATTACTTTCTGTTCTTATGAAAAATGATTATAAAAATCACTTTGAGGAAAAGCTCAATGTTTTCATAGGATGTGATTTAAAAAAAACAACTTGAGAATAAGCAAAGCAGATTACTATTTTTTGCTGTTACCCTAACCTCAGAAGAAAATTTTGCTACCATCAATTGTTTCCAGTTATTTTGGAATTTGCTGGGAGACTAACTAATTTGCACTGCTGTCAAACTAGTAGGAGTGGGCTGGACTGAGGTTCCCCTCCCACTGGCGCCTTTAGTTTAAAGGCCTTCTCAGCAGCTTGGCAAGCCTATGGCCAAAGATGCTCTTCCCCTCTTCTGACAGATGGACTCATCAGCCCCTAGCAGACCAGGTTCCTAAAAGCTTGGTAACTTCCCATTTCGACCAGTGTAACTCCTAGAGCAACAGCAAAGCAAATCAGCAAACACCAAGTTAAAGAACACAGAAAGCTCTGGTCTTCCCATTTCTTTTGGATGTGGCAAGGATCCAGCTTGCTGCTGAAGGTAGGAGCTAGAACAAGGAGCAAGCTCTTCTCTTGGTATAACTCTTATTTTGCAGTACTTTGCAAACACTTTTAAATTCAGGCTCACAAGACTTCTGTCAAATGCTAAGTATTTTTATATTTCACATAAGAAGACTGATGAAGAGATCTATTACCCAGAGATAGGCAAAAAACCTAAAACAAAATCTGAAACAGAAAGTAAGTCTTTAACCAACAGATCACATATGACTTAGAAGAGGATGCTTTGTACTGGGCCTTACTGAAAGGGTTTTGGTGGCAGGGGGCTAGCAGGGTGGGTTATGGTGGCAGGAGGTCGTGTACTGTCCTGTGCCAGCCAGCTATTTCCATCTGCCCTTAACTCCACTGCAATAAACCCACTGTGTAACAAGTTTCTGGCAGAGAAGCACATGGCGCCTCTGCTCACAGATATTTAAGAAAGCAGCAGCTGTTAGGAGGAGAAGACAAATGGTGGCACTGTTGGAATGTGATTAGAGACATATTCTTGGAAGGAAGGGCTGTCTGTGTGGCAGAGCAGACAGAGCCCTGAGGGGACTGAGGGTCATGGTTGCACACCAGAGCAGGGACACTATGGAGGGACTGTGTCCCACAGTAAACCCATGCTGGGGTGGAGGAACATAAGTAAGAAGCAAGAAGCAACAGACACTTCCCCAGTCTCCTGCTCTGCCACTCACTTCGCTGAAGGGATTAGGAGTATCCAAATGTAACCTAGCAAACTCAAGGTGAGTGGAGAAGTTTTTTACCGAATTAGAGCCCGTGGAAGAAAGGTGTTCCTTTGCCAGCTGTTTTGTTTAATTATCTTTTCTCTCCTCAATACACAGATCAGTAATCTAAAGTTTTGTTAACTGGCAATAAATTAAGTAAATTCCATGAACCAAGATTGTTTTGCTCATGATGTGCTTATAAAGTTATATGGTATATTTCTTAAGTCCTACATACTGTACAATACATTGTCAGAGAAACTGGATCACAGGAAGGAAGTAGAGAGGCTATATTTGCCATAGCTGTGCTAATGTTTGAACAATAAATTTATGCGCTGAGGCAGCTGCATAAAGACTCTCACTAAAAAGTATATTCTAGATGCTGTGTTTGAATTTTGACAAGCTCTCACCTACAAAGGATGAAAGTGGGATGGAGGTAATAAGCACCCCCATGCCTATGGCCATTGGAAGAGGCTCAGAAGTGAATTATGGTGAGCTACTGAGAGTGGGAAATAAAACTGGCCACACAGGGAAATGGCACAAAACAACTAACACATCTTAAAGCTAAGTATGTTTCCCCATAGCCTCCCTGTGGAATCATACTTTGAAGGTCTTCTGAGAGTTCTCATGGTGCTGTCTTGTCAGTCTGTTGGCTGCAGAAAAGAAATCCTATGCTTTCAGACATCTACTTTTTCCCTAAATTAACCAATTGGACATGTGTTTTTTCCTCAGGACCCTCTGTGGGGTCAGTGACTATGTCAGTTTCCTCTTTTGTCCCCATATAATACAAATCTATGAAAGACTCAAGAATCTGTCAAATTAATCTGCTGATAGACATGGGAAAATGACATATAGCATTTTAAACTATAACCACCTCTTTGACTGCAGAAAGGACAAGTTATGCAACTCCCAGATGGGAGGGAGAACCTTGTTTGAATTATTTGCTTCATCTGATTTTATAACTGGTGCACTGCCTTGCAGAAGTCTGATAAAATCTATTTTAAACATAGTCCATAGTTCCTGCAGACTAATATTACGATTCATCTACTGCCAACCTCCCAATTTATTATCCCTTCCATAAGTTATGTTGATACATCAGTTGTCTTCCCATTTATTAAACCAGGTGGCAGTCTGTTTATTTAATAATCTCTTGGCCCATTTTCTAATTAAGGGAGATAATGCAGGCTCATTTCCTGTCATGGTGAAGTTGGCAGTCCACAGGTTGTCCTCAACTACCATATTAAAGATCAAGACTATTTGTAATACCTGCTTTGTTTGGCAATTCCCTCCCTTCTTCTTGCTCAGCTGAATAAAAAAATATAGGCATGGGGTTTTTTTTATTGCATTTCCATATTGCTGACACCCACCCCAGTTAAGGACAGGAAGAGGGAAGCAGGTGAATCTCAGCAAGGTTAGTAATCATACAATGATCCCAGGAATAACTTTGTGAATGGAGGAATACTAAAGGACAGCACACACCAATTGGAGCACATTCCTATCTTGCTTGGCTGCTGGACTTGAGTAACCTTCTGCACCACTCTGGCCCCTTCTTCATGTGTCTTCAAATCTTCATGTGTCAGCTTTGTGCAGGGGTATTGATAGCCACTAACTGCAGCATTAAACTGTTTTTGTCCTCTCTGTATTCTAAAACTCTTGTAATAGACATAAGATCACTTCTATTTGCACCTTGCTTCCGATTCAACTTCAGTATTTAATGGCTACAGGCTAACGTAGCATCACTAGTCTGGCAGAAAAAGTCTCTTTAGCAGGGCTGCCTTCTACCCCTTAAGACATATTTATACACCATATTAAATTGTCCTATGCAGAAAAAAGCATAGATACATTTCAGCTTATCAATACAGGCCAAATGAAGTGTCTTTCAATGGGCCTTGCAAACTGTTGAAAACATGACACATTTTGTCGTACTTCACAGACTCTCCTCCAATGTGTAAGTATGTACAAGAACCACACCTGCAACAGCTCCAATTCCTGCAGAAATGCCAGCAAAAATCACTTTGCCACACTTCCAGAATTGTTTCATATCAACTGTGTGTCACCCTGATTTTTTCAGCCTTCTCTTCTGTTTCAGTTTCATGTTTTGGGTTCTTTCTCACGCTCTGGTCTGTAAACACAGCCAATGTTATTGTATAGTTTCAAGATAGTTTACTTTCCTGTTCTTAGAGATATGGACAGCTGATGGAGAGTTGTCTTGATCAATGGGATGGGGAAAGGTGTCAGCCTTCTCCCCCAATCCCTGGCCTTTGTAGATATACTATATATGGAGTCAGACTTTCAAATAAAGAAGAGTTTTAGTTCATGCCTTCTGATCAAAGTGTGAATGTGTGTGTTTGTGTGTGTGTGATGAACTCTGTCAAACTGTGCTACACATGGCCTTGCAATATGCCTTTATGTGAAACACCTAAAACATGATGTGGTCCTGGGCACCCTTTCTAGGTGACACAGGGATTTGGACTACATGATATCCACAGCTGCCACCCAATACCTCAGCTGTCCTGTGATTCTGTTAAAAACAAAACAAAACAAACAAACAAACAAACAAAACCCCCCCAAACCCCCCAGTGATTCCAGCACTTCCTAATAGGCTGCATGATACAATCTATTCCAAACTGACCTATGGAGAAACATCTCCCTTATCCCTTTTAAAGTTGGTTAAACACCCACAGTAAGGATTTGAACTGCTTTCTGAATTGTTCTTTACTTTTCCTTCTCTGCTTATACTTTTTTATTTGCATTTGCAAGCAACAGCAAAAATGTTTCTATTTCTGGGCCCTTGCTTCGGGAAACAATGATTTTAATTTTAATCTATTTCAGTCCACAAGGAAGTGTCTGGTTTTGTTACCTTGCTAATTATCTGAACCTCTGTCTCACTTCATCTATCTGACTTAGATTCAGAGTGTTCTCTGGATCCAACACACTCAATACTTTTACAAACACCTACTTAAAGACTTAAATAACCTCACAATTCACCTTTACATAGATGACTGTTCCCTTTACATAAATTTAAGTGACTGCTATGGATTACTGCCATGCTGTTACTGACCAGTGAAAACAGACAGAATAAAATTATATACTAAATATATAGTACAGGAAGAAGCAGAAGACAAATGAACTTCTATTTTCAAACACCATGATCTTCCACCTTGTATTTTTCCATACAACATACATTGCACTTTTCTCTTTCTACAGAGCCTACTGAGGATTTCACAAGTACTGCAGCAGAAGGAATGGGTCTATGCAGAGAGGGAGAGTTCATCCCTTTAAATTGTCTGTGTGGAACAACAGACCTTGTTCCTAAAAGAAACTCGCTGCAACAAGGATGAGAATGTATTGGTGAAGGGAGGAGGAAAATTTCATAAAGCTTTTGCCCAGATGCCACACTTACCAAAGGCTCTAGTTCTTTGCGGTCTATGAGGTTAAGTTCTGTCACAAAATAATAAAAATGCTTGTAACAGGTGTTGACATGGGCCTCAGCCCCCATAAGGATGATTCGGTCGAAGTGATGGATGTAGACATGAACGAACACCCGAAAAAGCCGACAGAGTATCTTCTTGCAGATCTGGAGGAAGTTCTTTGGAAAGGGAACACCTGTGAATAGAGAAGGCAAGGTTGTCATAACCGTTCT
Organism: Donacobius atricapilla; assembly: GCA_013397315.1. Lineage (NCBI taxonomy): Eukaryota > Metazoa > Chordata > Aves > Passeriformes > Mimidae > Donacobius > Donacobius atricapilla. The sequence continues at coordinate 7,687 of WBMY01000919.1, forward strand.
TTCATCCTCCCAAGACAAATGCTTAACAGCCACGTGTGAGATTGTAACTGCAAATTAGGTTATGGCTTTCCAGGCCTCCTTTCAATGCAGAAGAACGCTTTATACATACATTTATTTGACAGCTGGCACCAAAGATAGCCAAATACTTAAACAACTTTAATGGATCGAGACTAACAGGAACAAGATCTTTTTTTCCTGTGTATAATTTAGTGAATATATTAGTGTAACATGCAGAAAGGTGATTTTCACTGCACACTGAACTATTAACATCAATGGATTTGTATCATGCGATAACTCTTCCCCCAAGTGATACAAACAGAGCATTTCTTAGAAGTAACACACTTCCCGCTCATATTACTCAACAGTGGCATTTCACAGCATCAAATTTAATAACAAATTTGAAGTAACTGACAGAAGTACCCTTTTTGCTTTCAACTTCCTCCCAGTTACATGTACCAATCTGATTTCTCCTTTAATAGAAAATATCTTGAAGAGATACAAGAATGGCTCTTTCAAAACATTTTTAAAATTACACTGCTTTATACTTGGAGACTCCAGAGCAGCTGCAAAAGCAACATTTGCTAATAAACTGTCATGCGTCAATAATGGAGCATGAAATATTTCTTCAGAACTGCTCACCATCAAAGACTGATGTTGCATGGAGTTATGTGCCACTAAGCTATTCCCAAAATCTTAAAGTTTCATCTCCTTCTACAATTGTCTCTCAGACATAATGACTTCAGTGCCATGCTTGGAACCTTACTGCTACTCTGCTTTGTTGCACAGTCTCCTGATTTTTTAGTTATCTAATTCATGCTTTGATTGGATTTGAACGACATAAATACCACTATTGCTTCTTTAAAAATTAAAAAGAAACAACCTCACAGCCAGGCATTTCCATACTCCCTAAAAGCCCAGTTCGTGCTCTGAACAAGAAAAATGTTTATTATTGGCAGAAAGAAGGTGGAGGTATAGATTAACACTTTTGCAAGCTTTCTAGTTTTCAAATTTTAGTCTCCTGCTAAATATTGCTTAGCACTCATAAAATTGGTGCATTGATGGACAAATTGCCCAGTTTCACTGAGGGTGATATGAGGATATACAAAAAAAAATTCTATACTAAAACCAGATTTTGGTTATAGATGACATAAATTATCAACTGTGTAACCAGTCTGCATCTCATCAACATAAACATGCATCTTATTTTGGAGTCCCTGGCCAAGGAGGTACCAGGATCTATCCACTGTGAATATGAACATTAGTGTGTCCATCAGCACATGAGTAGAGAAACACATCAGCCTGCAGAAGTATACCTGAACTGCTTCTACATTTGCCATTGCTGAGGTGCAGATAAGGTTGGGAAATGTCTTGGGTTTTTTTGGCCTGTACTGGGTTCACCAGATATTTCAAAATCCTTTTGGAAGAACTGTAAGTAGCTTGTAGAGATGCAGTGCTGCCCTTCTTATTCCTGATGTACAAACCAAGGATCAGAAAAATAGCTGCATCTATCAAAGCGTGGCTACTTTATCTTCTTAAAAAATGTTTGCTTTTTGTTGTCAAATCCATTCACTTAAATGCTAAAGCTATTATGGAAGGTCACGGAGGAGAAGACTTGAATGCTCAATGAACTGAGACATGGTTAAATTGCAGAAATGCCAGAATGTACAGATGTCTTGGCAATGTTTAAATCGCAACTCCACACAATTAGCCAAGCACCTGGAATATAACAATTGTTACTTCTAAGGGCAAAATAAACATAATCTATCAAAAACATAATAGAAAACCCAAGTATTTGCTCATTAACAAGGGGGGGTCACATTCATATTCCAACCCTGAGAGCATGGCCAACTCCAGGAACTATTACAGCACCAACCTGCTTTACATTTCTGTAAAATACCCATACCAGAAATTAAAAAATATACCCAAGAAAATGTCAAGCCTTAAAAAAGGGGGAAGGGGAATGTAGTGGTTTTGGTTCGCCAATTTTTTGTTTCCTGGCCAATGCACCAAATAACGTAGTGGGTTAGATGCCCACTAGAATTATTTACTNAGGCCCCACCGGCGCCCTGGCACCCGGGCTCAGGCTGGGAGCAAAAAACAGCTTTCCCGGCGTTTGTTTGAGTTTTAATGTGTTCACAGGGGCGTATTCAGCTTTCTAGTGGTTNAAGGATTAGGAGAAAAGCAAAGCCGGGTGGTGGCTGAAGCAGTCACGATGATGGACTTCAGGCCGCCCTGGGGGCTGTGCCAGAATCTCAGGGGCACAACCATGATGGCCACAGCCGCTCTGGCCGCATTCGATTTCAGCGGCGGGGCCACTCTGCACGGCTGCAGAGCCGCCCCGGGCCTCAGCCGCATGATCTTTCGTGGCACTGGGACATCCTCCCGGCAAGATGACTCGGCAGTGGCGGCTGGAGCTGTTTCTGGTGAGGGATTCTTGCGAGGCCGCGCTGAGGGTGTTAGGAGGGAAGCGGCAGGGATCTCAGCAGCAGCAGCCGCAGCCGCAGCAGCAGCAGCGGCAGCTATGGCAGCTATGGCAGCNGTAAATGTAAAACCAGCACGGGGAATAACTGGCACTTTTCACTGCAAGCTGGTTTGCTGAACTGAGAGACGAATTCTTGAAAGCACTGTATTTTGTATTCCAGAACAGTTATGTTCCAAAATGGAGAAGAGTTTAATCTTCCAAGGGCTGATACATAATTGTTACTGAAGAATGTTGCTGTGATGAAGACATTCCTACTTCTGTATTAACTGACTAAAACAATCTGAGTAAACCAAGCTGACAAATCCTTTAACTTCTCCTCAGGTCATGTTCCTACTTCACAGTTATAGGCAGTAAGTGCAAAAGCCGCAGAGCACTGTTTCTGCTGCAAGAGAGCGCTTTCATCTGACAGGTTTTTAGATGCATTACACAGTCAATGTAATGAGAACATTAAACAACACACTTAAAAAAATAGCTGGTATAGAACAGCATAGGATTCTTAATATACTTGCAGTGTTTCCCCCTGCTCCTCACATGAATCAAGGCTGCAGACAAGTTGTGTAGATCCACTTGCTGTTGCAGAATTTCTTTCATTTTGTGAAGTTATATTTGATTCATTTACTCTTAAATAAACAGTGAAACGTTGCTATCACAAGTATATAATTTGGGCACAGCAGAACTGGTAGTGGCTCCCTGATTTCTTTCCCATTCTGGCAAAACTGATTTACAAACTGACACAGTGTCCTAAACAGTTAAAAAAACATCTCCTAGTATCACCGAAAGCAACTGATAACTGTGTAGTGAGCTACCTACACTCCTCAGCCTTGGAGAGCCTGTCAGTCTGTCTGTCTGTCCCTGGCACACGGAAGAGCCTTAAAATCTGGTCAGCCTCAAGATACAAATGTGCATATTGAGGTGCCTGCAGACCTATTTTAAACATACACCCTGCTGCTCTTTGCGCTCGCATCAGATAAAAGAGAACAGATTCTGACCTCAATTACAATAGAATGAGCTCCAAGTAATGCCATCAAAATTGAAAAAAATCAGTGCCAAATGATTCTAGATTTATAGTCTGAGGTCAGAATTTGGCCTAATGTTTTGTTCCCATTGCAAGTCTACAGTTATAAATAAATCAGCCACAGAAAAGAGTAATTACAAGTGTCTCTTGTGACTGGACTAACTTAGATATAGATCATTTGATTTGTTAAGAAGCTTATTGACTGTCCTTCATCTCAGCCACAGCAGTCTTTGTCTTAGAATCATCAAAGTTGGGAGAGACCTACGAGATCATCCAGTCCAGCTGTCCACCCAGAACAATGACTGTAGTCCCTAAACACTAAACCATATCAACAGCACCAGACCCAGGTGCCTCTTGAACACTTGCAGGGATGGCAACTCCACCATCTACCCCAGGAAACCTATTCCGGTGCCTGACCAATTAGCAGCAATTTTTTTTTCTAATTACTGATCTGAATCTCCCCTGTCTCAGTTTAAGACCATTTCCTTTTGTCCTATCACTGAAGGCACAACTGGAGCGACCAATCCCTACCTTCCATCAGTTGGAACTCTTCCAGTTAACCAGGACTGCTGGTAGATGATTGAGAGGGGTTTGGCAATTTCTTCTACCAGTTCCCTCATTATTATGGTGGATCCCATCAGGCACCATAGACTTTTGTCTAACTGGCATAGCAGCTCACTAACCACCTCCTCCTGGATTATTTGGGATTCACTCAGCTCCCTGTCCCTAACTTCCAGCGCTGGGGGCTACATATCCTGAGGACACCTGTTCTTGATATTAGAGACTGAGACAAAGGTGGCATTAAGTACATCAGCCTTTTCCTCATCCTTTGTCACTACACTACCCTCTGTATTCAAGTGATGGAGACTATCCTTGGTCCTCTTTTGCTGCCAAAGTTTTTTCATTGTCCTTAACTGGAAGCCAAATCAAGTTCTAGCTGAGCTTTGGCCCTCCTAATCTTCTCCTTTCCTGGCCTCACTGCATCCTGATAGTCCTGTGAAGTAACTTGGTCCTCCTTCCAGAGACAATAGATTTCTTTTTCTCCCTAAGTTCTAGCTGAAGTTCTCTGTTTAACCAGGTCAGTCTTATTCCTGACAAGTTGTCTTTCTACATGTGGGGACAGCCTGCTTCTGAATATTTAACAATTCCTTTCTAAAACGCATCCAGCCCTCCTGGACTCCTTTGCTTTTCAGGGCTGAGTCCCAAGAGACTCTTGTCAATCAATTTCCTAGACATGCCAAAGTTTGCCTGCTGGAACACCACGGTGAAAGTTCTGCTGGGTGCCCTTCCTTACTTCACCCAGCACTGAAAACTAACATTTCATGGTTACTATGCCCAAGACAGCCACTGACCAGCACATCACCCACTAGTCCTTCTCTGTTCACAGTCAATCAGGCGAGCAGAGCACCTCGTCTAGTAGGCTCATTTACCAGTTGTGCAAGGAAGTTGTCTTCCACACACTTCAGGAACCTTCTAGACTGTTTCTCTGTTGTGTTGTATTTCCAGCAGACACTTGGCAAGTTGAAGTTGCCCACAAGTATTAGGGCTGGAGACGGTAAGACTTCTGCTAGTGCTTGTAGAATGCCTCATGAGTCTGTTCATCCTGGTTGGGTGGTTTAACAGACTCCCACCACCCACCCTGCTGATCTTTGCCCTGATCTTCACCCATAGGCACTCAACCTTGTCATTTCATCATCATCGCTTTCAATACAATCAAAACAGTCCCTAATGCACAATGCTACCCCAACCCCTCTGCTGCTTTGCTCATCCCTTCTGAAGACATCTATTGCAGCACTCCAGTCATGGGAGTCATTCCACCAAGTTTCAGTGATGGCAAACACATGGTAGTTTCCTGCTGCACAATGGTTTCCAGCTCCTCCTGTTTGTTATCCATATGCATTTGTGTAGGTGCACTTCAGCTGGGCTGTCCATTGCACTAACTCTGGTATGCCACCCTCAGGCTTATCTCTAGAAAGCTTGGCCTTATCCCCTTCCCCTTCTAACCCAGTTAGAAGACTGACTGTATTACTATCTGCAATGTGATATGGAAAAGAGATGGAACATAAACCCACCAAACTAGACTGCTCTGTTCTGCTCAGTTATGGTTATAAAGACAAACAAAGATGTTGCTGAAAGTTTTGAATTAGCTGATTCTTTCTGAAAGAAGTATTTCTAACTGAGTGAAATGGCAGCCTTGATTCATATGTAGGATAAACACCAGCACTGCCATAATGGAAGAAAGTTAACAAAAAGATCCCTTTTGTTAAGCTGGCATTTGAAACCCTGGAGTTCCCCAATACGTCCCAAGAATGTGCAAGCAGCTTTAAAATGTTTCAGTCACATAGCAGAAGTTCCTTTAACTCAGAATTACATATGCAATTGGGAAATAAATACAGTGGGGCTTAGATGGGCATGGTATTAACCAGTAAAAGTGCAGTGAATTTGACTGTACCTGTAGCTCTCAGGATTCTGAGCCATACATGCCACTTGTGTACAAAGGGATGATGTACTTCTGCAGAAAAGCTGCACCCATATGCTCTGGTGACAGATCACAGAATCACAGAATTGTTAGGGTTGGCTGTCCCCAACCTTTATGTTTCCAATTGGTCCCTCCTTGCTTGTTAATACAAGGTCCAGCAACACACCTTTCCTTGCTGGCTGCTCCACCACTTGCATCAAAAAGTTATCTTCAATAAACTGCAGGAACTTCCTGTGTGTGCTGGGCTGTGTTGTCCCTCCAGCAAATACCAGGGTGGTTGAAGTCCCCCAGGAGAACCAGAGCCTGTGACCATAAGGCTATTTCTAATGGCTCACAGAAAGCCTCATCAACTTCCTCCTTCAGACCATGTAGCCTATGGTGAATACCCACAAGAGTGCCACCCAAATTGTGTCCGTGCCTCGATTCTTACCCATAAATTCTTAGCTGGGTAGAACTTGATATATTCCAGTTACTCTATCACATAAAGAACAACTCTACCACCTCACCTCTCTGACCTGT
>WBMY01000920.1:8700-22365 GCA_013397315.1 Donacobius atricapilla
GGTGGGAGCGGGGATATCCCGGTGGGAGCGGGACTATCCCGGTGGGAGCGGGACTATCCCGGTGGGATGGCACCCACGGCGATCAGCCCGTCCCACCGCTGCCCCTGCGCGGCCCGACAGGCCCCCCCCGTGCCTGAGAGCCCCGTCCAAGCGCTCCGGGCGGCCCTGAGGCCGCGGGGCGGCCGCAGCCTCTGTGGGAATTGCAGCCCAGGCAGGAATTCCTCCCTAATTCCTCTCCATCTCTATCCTCGGGCTGTGGGAAAACATTCCTCGTGTCCTGCCCCTTGCAAAAAAAAAGGCCAGAAAAGGAGAACTGGAAACAAATAATCTTAAAGCCCAAAGTAACTTCCGCTGGAATTCTCTAAAACGCCGCTCCTGGTTTTCAAGGCCAGGGTAAAATCCCGGGGTTTTCCTTGCACAAAACCCTCCTGCCGAGGTTTTGGTGTGGAGGAAGGAGTTGGTTGAGTAAATCAAAATAAAATCGTGTATGACCTCAAATTACTGCCCGTCAATCAAATCACTGGGAGAGACGCGTTTGATACATTGGATAATCTTGGTTTAATAACAAAAATCCACCTGAATAAAGCGGCAGAAAGGCTGGGAAAGTTGGGGAAAAAAACCCAATAATTAATAATTTGGTTTTGTACCGCTTCACGCCAAGTTTAGCTGAGATGGAGTCTATCCCTCACAGCAGAGTGGAAAAGATGCTGGGAATTTTGCAGGATAAACTGAATTTAAGTGGGAACTCCAAGGGGAAATGATCTGGGAGGCGCAGGGAATGATCTCTGCTCCCTTGGCGTGTTTATTCACGCTGTGATTCTCTTCCTCTCCCTGGAATTGCACAATTTGGAATATTTCCCTGTGCCCAGCATTGCATGTCCCATCTCTCGATGTTGTCCTCCAGGAGAGGGGATCTTCAGGGACGTGGATTTTATTTTTCCCTGATACTTCTGGATTCCCACATCAAATTTTGCTTCGTTTTGCACTTTGGGGGGACAGATATTTAATAAATCGCTTGGCTGCAGCGAGGCGGGAGCTGCTTTGGCTCAGCTCATGGAAATATGGAACGGTTGGGATAAAAAGGATAAAAATTCCTGCAATCCCTGGGCAGGGACACCTCCCACTCTCCCAGGTTTTTCCAGCCTGGGACACTTGGAATAAACACCAACCCTGACCCCTCTGACTGAGCCCGAAGAATTCTCTAAATCCACACAAAAAGGCCTCGATTCATTGGATTTTTCTGCCGTGATCAGGCAGTGAAATTAAAATTTAAATTGATTTTTAGTGAAATCTTGAAGTCTCATTTCTCTCTCTCCTGCTGTGCCGCAAGCAGAGCTCCCATGGGGCACAGATGCTTTTGTCAGCCTGAGGTGTAACTTTATTACTTTGAGCATTTTTATTTCTTTATTTTTAAGCACAGCTGCCTAAAATCAGTCTAAATCAAGCGATTTTTTCTTTTTTTTTTTTCTTTTTTTTTTTTAAACTGTTTTTGTGGTTTTACAGAAATTTTGATGGAGCATCCAAACCTTCACTCTTCTTCCTGATGCTGGAGGAAACTCCCGGGTTTTAATCTGGATTTTCAAACAGCATTTGTAGGAAATACAGAATTCCGAAATGACAAAAAAAAAAAAAAAATGAAATACAGATTCTGGGATAGAGAACTTTGAAATAAAAATTCTGAAATACAAATTCTGAGCTGAAAAATCTGAAGTAGAGAATTTCGAAATATAAATTCTGAACCGCAGATTCCAAGACAGAGAATTTTGAGACGTAAATTCGGAAATGCAAACCCTGAAATAAAAACGCCGAGGAACCAATTCTGAAATAAAAATTCAAGAATGCAAACTCTGAAAAAAGAAAAAGAAATACAAATTCTGAAATCAAAATTTGGAAGTATAAATTCTGCGACGCAAATGCTGAAATATGGAATTCTGGAATACAAGTTATTTGGGACAATGAGCCTGGAATTCCTTTTCCATAGAATTTGAACGGGTAGCTGGAATAGATTTAACCCGTGATCTCTTCTTTTTCCTCTTAGAAAAACTCTTTTATTTCCCATAAACTCAATATAAAATCGCTCTCAGGCGTTCCCAAGGCACTGAGGTGGCCCAGGAGTGTCGAGCCTGCACCGAGGGATGGATTTCTTTTGGAAACGCCGAGAATTCCAAGCGAATTCCTGGAGCGGCCAGCAGGGAGAGGCCTTGCACACGGAACCTGCCGGGCAGGGAGGCTCCCGGCTTGTCCCGGGATTCCTGAATCAACAGCAGCCGGGCAAGGACAAACCTTTGCAGGAGATTTTTCGTCACCAATCCGTTTGGAATTCTGTGATTCCGGGATGCTTTCTCGGAGCCAGGAGCTGGGGGTTTAATGGGCAGAATCCCCTTGGCAACCCCATCGTGTTCCAGGAGGAACTGGAGTGTGGGCTCGGCATTCCTGAGCCTGAATTTCAGCTCGCTGACCATTGCCGGCTCCTTGCCCAAGGGAAAGCTGCCCACAGTTTCTCTTCCCAAAACATCTCTCTGCGTGTCTCAGCACAGGCTCAGCAAACAGTGTTCCCTTTGCCAGAACAACTGTCCCAGGGGTTGTTTCCTATTCCTGAACCCATGGAGAGCAGTGTCAGTGCCATGGAGCAAGAACAGACCTTTTTACACAGCGTTTTCTAAAAGGAACTGCTGGGATTGTAACTAAAGCCTTCTTTCTCCTCTGACAGCTCCATGGAGTCAATCCATTCCGTGTCCTGCCGTGACACTGGAGCTGCAGCCCCACCCCAGCCAGGTAAAAGTTCGCTCTGGGCGTTCCCAATCCCCAAACTGGGATTCGATCCGAGGGATCCAGTGGGAGCTGGGGCTGCTTTCCTGGGATGGTTTTTCCCGGCAGCTCCGCCTCCAGATTTAGCTGGGTTGTTTTCTTTTTTCCATTAGAGCTCATAAGTTATTTAAGAATTGCAGTGCTTTGAGCTGCTAAAGTGGTTCTGTGGGGAGGGTGGGGCCCTGCTGTCCTTCCAAGGAGTGTCAGGATGTCTGAATCCATGGATCCAGCACATCACCCTTTGGAAAACACCTGCAGGGAGCTTTGCCCCATACTCCTCAAGCATTTCTTGCTGATATTTCTTCCTGTGATAAACTTCTTTTTCATTCTTTAGCCCATGAAAATAAAATTTTCCAGCAGTGAGTTTTCCTTATAAATCTGGATTTTCTGTATAAATTTCCTGTGGGATTGGGTTTTCTGGATGCTGCAGTATTCCCTGTGGGAATGCGTTACCCCAGGCGTGTTCTGCTCCCACTTTTCATCCCAGAAAACATCAGGCCACAGCTGGATTGTCATCAGCACAAGGAAGAGGAAAGTAAAAAGACTAAATCCAGCTTTTTTTTTTTTCCTGGGGAAAAAAAAGTGTGAATATGATGATTAATAATTCCTAGGGAATGTTTCATGTGATGAAAACGGTGGGAATTCCTCTGGAAATGAGGTCCCACCTCTGGAACATCCCTGGAGCAGCTTGAACATGGAGGTGGCCATTCCAGGAGATCCATTTGAGGGAATTTGGGAGCCTGGAAAACTCGGGATCTGGGGAAATCCCATTTTTTAACAGCTCAGGAGGGTGAGAATTTGAGGGATGGGCGCCGTGAGGAGCAGCACATCCCAAATCCAGGGCGAGAATTTGAGGGATGGGCGCCGTGAGGAGCAGCAAATCCCAAATCCAGGGCGAGAATTTGAGGGATGGGCGCCGTGAGGAGCAGCACATCCCAAATCCAGGGTGAGAATTTGAGGGATGGGCGCCGTGAGGAGCAGCACATCCCAAATCCAGGGTGAGAATTTGAGGGATGGGCGCCATGAGGAGCAGCAAATCCCAAATCCAGAGCCAAAGGAGGGATCGGAGGCAGCTGGAGCCAGGCCAGGGCAAAATGCGAAGGAAAAGCTGTGAGAATTCCAAACCCAGACATTCCCCTTGGATACCTCCCGGCTCGCAGGAATTCTCCCTCCAAGAGGGATAATTTGGACTTTGTACAATAAATGTCAGACTTTTCCCACCTGATTTGCCCTCCGGGAGAACCCCAGTTAAACCCTGCTGCACCTCACGTGCCTAATCCCGGATTTCCGTGGTTAACAAGGGATTTGATCCCAAAGAATTGCAGCTCCCACCTTATTGTTTCCATCTGCTTGTTGTTTTCCATAAAAATCACGCCCCGGAGCGGAGATCAGTAATATTTCTGCCTTGATCCCGCTGCTGCGTAGCTGATGAATTCATGGATTTAGGACAAATAATCCCGATTTCATTACCAGCAAGTGCTAGAAATAAAAACGGGCTCCAGACTATTGGTGGAAAAACAAATCCCGGAGTCGTAAGAGAGGATTAAAATTGGAAAGATAAAAAAAAAAATCTCTCCAGAGAAATGTTCAAAAGCCAGGAGAGTGGTGACAGCTGCTTCCCAGAATCCGGCTCTCCAGTGGCACTGGTGGAGCCTTTGGATACGGGAAATAAAAGTGGGGAAGAGGTGGGGGAGCAGCGTGCGGAGAAATCCCGATTGAGCAGCTCTGGATGAGCTGGAATTGTTGTTTTCCCAGTTTGGAGCTGTCTGGGATGTGCCCTAAGGAGCCTCGTGAGGCTGAAGATAAAAGCGTGGGGATAAAGCTTAAAGAGAACCGGGAGCAGTGAATTCCCAACCCCTGGGAAGAGGAGAGGGATAATGGCCATTCCCTGTTCCTGGGAGGAAAAACAAAAGTGGCTTTTCCAGGGAATATCAGGAGGAGAGGGATAATGGCCATTCCCTACCCCTGGGGAGGAAAAACAAAAGTGGCTTTTCCAGGGAATATCAGGAGAGGGATAATGGCCATTCCCTGTCCCTGGGAAGGAAAAACAGAAGTGGCTTTTCCAGGGAATATCAGGAGGAGAGGGATAATGGCCATTCCCTGCCCTGGGGAGGAAAAACAAAAGTGGCTTTTCCAGGGAATATCAGGAGGAGTGGAGGAATGGCCATTCCCTGCCCCTGGGAATGGATGGCTCCCAGCAGGAGGAGAAATCACGGGCAGCCTCTCCAGGGAATGTCAAGTGGGACCAAAGAGCCAGGATAAACACCCCAGGGGATATTTGGGAATAGCTGTGGACATCGGCTGCTCCAGATCAAGGTGTGGCCTCACCCTCAGGAAGGCAAATTTTTGGTGAATGATCCTCTGGAATGCTTTTTCCCCCTTCTTCTTAATTTTCCTTTTTGTTATTGTTGCTGTTGTTGTTTGGGGTTTCTGGGGTTTTTTGGGGGGTTTTTTGTTCCTTTTCCTCCCTTCTCTCTTCTTTTCCTTTCTTTTCTTTTTTTTTTTTCCTTTCTTTTTCTTCATTTAATAAATCTCATGTACCTAATTCCACTCCTGGAGTCCATTCCATAGAATTCCAGACTTTTTTGGGCTGGATGAGACCTTGAATCCCATCCTATCCCACCCCAGCCATGGCAGGGACACCTCCCACTGTCCCAGGGTATCCAACCTGGCCTTGGGCACTGCCAGGGATCCAGGGGCAGCCAGAGCTGCTCTGGGAATTCCAGCCCAGCCAGGAATTCCCAATTCCCAATCTCCCACCCATCCCCGCCCTCTGGCAGTGGGAGCCGTTCCCTGTGTCCTGTCCCTCCAGGCCTTCTCCAAAGTCAGCTCAGGGGCACAGGCACTGCCAGGATGGAAACACAACCTGCTGTAATTGCATTTCGCACCCGAATTAAAAAATCCAATTATATCCAATGCCTTTAAACGCGGTTAATGAATAGAAAACTTCCTCAGGAACTCAGCCTGGGGGAGAGGAGCTTGGAGGTGACCTGAGTGTGACCTTGCAGGGCCTGGAGGGGCTCCAGGAGAGCTGCAGAGGGATGGGGACAAGGCAGGGAGGGACAGGACACAGGGAATGGCTCCCACTGCCAGAGGGTGGGAATGGATGGGAGATTGGGAATTGGGAATTCCTGGCTGGGCTGGAATTCCCAGAGCAGCTCTGGCTGCCCCTGGATCCCTGGCAGTGCCCAAGGCCAGGCTGGAGCAGCCTGGGACGGTGGGAGGTGTCTAAACACAGAACTGGAATATTTACCTTCTACACAGCAAAAATTCCAAACCCCTGGGATATATTCTGATTTTCTTGATATTATTTTCATGCTGGTTTGGAGATGCAGGGAAAAGCAGACAAAACCAATTTACAATTAAAATGGGATGAAATCCAGTAATTTTTCCTCACTTCTCCTTCTGTTTAACTTCCACCTGATACAAATCAGCAATTTGGGGTTCCTGTATTCAAATCCTTGGGCTCGCTCACATTTGTGCAGCTCTGTTTTATTTTCTAACCCCGCAGGGACTGAGTTATTTAAGAATTTTTATTGGATTCAGTGAAAACAGGATCGCTCTTCTATCTGATTTTAGGAGTTTCTCTTCCCTATGGTTTTTATAAATCCCGGAGTTGTAATTCCACGCCAGACATTTGCAGCCAGGAGTAAATTCCAAAATTAATTGCACCAAGGATACAAAAGGGTTTGGACAAACAGACAAAGGCTAAAATTGCTGCTGTGTTATTGTACATTTAAATTTTATATATTTTAGCATTGCTTAGAATTCAGTTGCAGCTTTAATGACTAAATAATTGCAGGAAGAGTTATTAGGGGAGGTTTTGTCTTTACAAATGATACAAACCCACTTTTCCTGCAATATTTTTCCCAGGAAAATCAAGTCTCTAGTCGTGTGTGAAATTGCGTTTGTCTCACTTAATTTCCTTCGTATAAATCGTGAGGGGAAAAATGTGGCTTCGAGAAATATAAACCAGTTGTGTGTCAGGATTAAATTGTGGAGGGACATTGCCTGTAAGAAATGCAGGATTTTCAGGAATTATTTATCCAGGGAAGCCTGGGAATGAGCCGTTCTCTTAGCAACCCCAGCCACTGTGGCGGCAGGTGTTTGTGTGATGGACAGCCCCGATTAAAAATGTATAAAAACACATTTTGCTTGGTCTAAAAATGCTTTTTATTCGAGCAGGTGCTGTCTGTGGGAGAGCTCAGCAGGTTCTGTGCTCGTTGCACTCAAACCAGGCCTGTCCCCTTCCTCCTCCAGCTGTTGGTGTCAGAACGCCAGGAAAACAAATTCCTGCTCTCCTTTCAAGTCTCTTCACCATCAGGATTGCAGGAATTTCAAATAAAGGCATGCAAAAGTCAAGGTGAGCCCGCAGAGCCTGGTTTGCTGGTTGAAATAATTCAATAAATGGGATTTGCAGCTCAGCTGTGGCCCCCAGTGGGGCAGAGCTGAGGGGAGCGAGGATGGAGCTGGAATTTCTCCACCAGGGATGGAGCTGGAATTTCTCCACCAGGGATGGAGCTGGAATTTCCCCCTGTGTGCCAGGGATGGGAGGGGAATTCCAGCTCTGCAGGGCGTCTTTCCACCTGCACGTCTGGAAGTGCAAAGCTGGAGCTTTCCAACAGAGAATCCCAGGATCCCTGAGGGTGGAAAAGCATTCCAAGGTCACGGAGTCCCAGCTGTGCCCTTGTCCCAGCCTGTCCCCAGCCCCGAGCTCTGAGTGCCACCTCCAGGAGTTCCTGGGACACCCCCAGGGATGGGCACCCCAAACCTCCCTGGGCACTTCCCAGCCCTGAGCTCCCTTCCCATGGGGAAATTCCTGCTGCTGTCCCCCCTGAGCTCCCCTGGCCCAGCCCGAGGCCGTTCCCTCTCCTCCTGGCCCCGTTCCCTGCAGCAGAGCCCAAATCCCCCCCGCTGTCCCCTCCTGGCAGGGAATTCCAGAGAGGGAAAAGATCCCTCTGGATCCTCCTTTTCTCCAGGCTGAGCCCCTTCCCAGCTCCTCAGGAATTCTCCAGCCCCTTCCCAGCTCCCTCAGGAATTCTCCAGCCCCTGCCCAGCTCCTCAGGAATTCTCCAGCCCCTTCCCAGCTCCCTCGGGAATTCTCCAGCCCTTTCCCAGCTCCTCAGGAATTCTCCAGCCCCTTCCCAGCTCCTCAGGAATTCTCCAGCCCCTTCCCAGCTCCCTCAGGAATTCTCCAGCCCTTTCCCAGCTCCCTCAGGAATTCTCCAGCCCCTTCCCATCTCCCTCAGGAATTCTCCAGCCCTTCCCCAGCTCCGTTCCCATCCCTGGCCACGCTCCAGCCCCTCAGTGTCCCCCTTGTCCTGAGGGTCCCAGAACCGGACACAGCCCTGGAGGAGCCTCCCGAGGGCCCAATCCTGTGCTTGATGGACAAACCCATCCCTGAGCCAGACTTCCACCTTTTCCATGAGCAGGATCGGATTTTGCCGAGAGCTTTCCGATTTCTCTCACCACTGGCTGGAAGCACAGGGCAGGGGCTCGGATCCGATTCCGTGTCACTGAGGGAGTGTTGAGAGTTGCCACAGTTGTGCTCCGGTGGCCTCATCCCTTCTCCTTCTTTTTTCCTCCTGTGTGGATTGAAACCTGACCTTCCAGCCCTCGTCATTCCCTGCAGCTTCATCCCCCTGGATGGCTCCCAAAAATCTTCCCCCTGTGGAGCTGATTCACGATTTCTTTATTCCAGTGTGTGAGTCCCGGAGCACACCCAACATCCCCGAGGGATTTTTTGGTTTTGGTTTTTTTTTCGAAAGTTTATTTTTAGCTTTCCCAAATAATTCCTAGATTTGGATTAAATTTCCCTCCGTGGAGCAATTTCAGGCCGTTGGTTTGTGCTCAGCGTCTGTCGCTGCCACCGGTGACCTACAAAAGCCGGGTGATGATATCCCAAGGATGAATTATTCAGCTGCTCTCACGCTCTGGAGATCCAGGAGAGGCTCTGGAAATCCACCCTGAGCCTTTGATCCCATCCTTCCTCCCCTTCTGGCACTTGGCCTCAGCTGCCTTTGGGGAAGGGGCTGCTGGAGGGGGAGTGAAACCACGGGGAGGGAGGTGGAGAAGGGACAGAGGTGAAATGGTGGTGAAAGGAACGATGCACGAGGGTAACATCACGGAATGGTTCCGTTGGAAAAGTTCTCCGGGATCTTTGAGTCCAAGAATTCCCAGCACTGCCCCGTGTCCCCCGTGCCACATCCACAGGGCTGTGAAATTCCTGCAGGGATGGGGATCCCACCTGAGCCCNGCTGCACACGGAGTTTCTGCTCACTCCTTGGATTATAATGGATCTTGGAAAGAAGGGGGTTTGGGAAGGAATAAAAGAAGAACATCGGGAAAAGGGAAAACAGCAGCACCGTGATAACTGCATTTTTCCTTAAATCCTAAAGACTAAATTCCATAAAATCCGCTCCCATAACTCCATGGACTGGGATCAGACTTGACACCTCGTTGTCAGACAATGATGGACCGTGTGGGATGTCCCAAGAGTGGGAGCAGAACGAAGGATTTTCCAGGAAAATATTCCTCTTACACTGTGATCTGTAATGTACAATCCCTTTGGGCTTTGTAGGATTCCTAAAACTCACCTGTGTTGTTTTTTTTCCTCTTGGATACAGAACCTGTGGCCTGTTTTAATTCCCTTTTTTTGGGGGGGTTAATTCCTGAGAACAAACAAACTGTCCTGGAAAGCTGCAGTTGGAGCAATCATGCTATTTTCGTTAATTTATTCATCCACACAACTCTGCAAACGAGCTGAGAATTCTGTGTTCCCTCGGCTTTTCCAAAGGGTGGCCCCTGTTCCCACTTCCAGCCCTGAAATGTTGCGGGGGGTTTATTCAGAGGCACCCACTGAGTCTTGTTTTAGTCAGTAAAGGGAATGACGGGCGATTCCAGTGCAAAATCCTGAATGAAAGCAGGAAATTGGGAAAGGCATTGCTGGGGGATAGATGGAAATCTCACCCTTCTCCCAACAGGTGGACACAGGTAGCCAGCAGCAGGAAAACCTTGGGCTTTTGGGAGAAAATAAATGGAATGGATGTTGTTGGTGCAATGATCCGAAGGCTGGAGGCGGGCTGGGAGAGCTGGGAATGTTCCCCTGGAGAAGGGAAGGCTCCAGGGAGAGCTCCGAGCCCCTGGCAGGGCCTGGAGGGGCTCCAGGAGAGCTGGAGAGGGATGGGGACAAGGCAGGGAGGGACAGGACACAGGGAATGGCTCCCACTGCCAGAGGGTGGGAATGGATGGGAGATTGGGAATTGGGAATTCCTGGCTGGGCTGGAATTCCCAGAGCAGCTGTGGTTGCCCCTGGATCCCTGGAATGCCCAAGGCCGGGCTGGAGCAGCCTGGGACAGTGGGAGGTGTTGGGGGCAGACGTGGATGAGCTTTAAGGTCCCTTCCCACCCAGAAATCCGGGATTTTGGGATGATTCAAGGAACTAATGAGCAAAAAGCAGCTAAAAAACCCCATTAAAATCCTTCTTTCTTATCTCTTTAGTGCCAACTCGGCCTGAGTTCCATTGTGAGGCTGAAATGACTGAAAACTCCTTTTCCTCACCATTTAAAACGCAATTTGCTGAGTCTTTTGTGCTTTTGGTCTAAATAAATAGAAACTCCTCTTGTTCTGGCCTTTCATCTGCATGAATTACCATAATTAATGTGCAAAGTGATTCATCTGGGCCACAGGCATCTCATAAACCCGAGTCCTGATGTTTTACACCGACGCCGCTTTGCGTTGGAATTATTTGTGTGGAATAAAGGATGTCCTGAGAGCTGCTCCTCACATGGGAATATCTCCCTGGGAGTGAGGCGGAATCAACGGGCACGACAGGAGCCGCTGCTCCTGAGGCTCTGATGGGTTTGGAAAAGCCGGGATGGAAGAGGAAAAAATCAAGGGATGGCGTCTCCAACGTTTCTTGGGAAAGAACAAAGGGAAATGTTTGGGTTTGCTTCTCCTTGGTCCTCACCGGCGCCCAAGAAAAATCCCTTTCTTTGCCAAGTGCATCCAAAGGTTTGGATTGTGCCTTTTTCCAGCCTGGAGAGCTCCCTGCCCTCAGCCACGGGCAGAGGAGGGATCTGCTCCCTTGGAATCCAGCTGGGATGCAGAGTCAGGCTGAGCAGGGGCTGCCAGGGGCTGATCCCAAAATTTGGAGCTGCCGCTGGGGCAGGAAAATCAGCGGATCCTCTGCTCCCACAGCACAGTACGGGACATAAGGATCGTGAATCCTTAAATATTTCCCCAGTTTGCGGTGCCTGGAACTTCCCAAAGATCATTGAAGCACAAAGTGATAAAATCATGGAATGGTTTGGGTGGGAAGGGACCTCAGAGATTCCCTAATCCATGGCAGGGCCACCTCCCACCACCCCAGGCTGCTCCAAGCCCTGTCCAGCCTGGCCTTGGGCACTGCCAGGGATCCAGGGGCAGCTTCAACTTCTCTGGGAATTCCATTCCAGCTCCTCCTCACCCTCCCAGCCAGGAATTCCTTCCCAATATCCCACCTAACCCTGCTTTGCCACAGCGTAAGCAAAACCCGACTCCTCCGAGCTCAGATTTACAAAGCCCAGCTCACTTTTCCCACCCTGCGGCCCAGCACAGCCCCAGCTCTGCTGGTGCCCAAAAGCTCAGGACATTCATCAGGAAAAGCCTCGTCGAGCACAGCTTGAGGCTCTCTGGATGCCTCATTTCCATCAGGAGTTCTCCCTGCAGCTAATTGCGGGATCATAATTCCAGGGCTTGATTGCTCTCTGCAGGGATGAGCAGCCCTGAGGATCCACTCCCATCACGGCGATGAATTCCTGCCTTCACCAAGGCTCCACGGCCTGCAGGGAGCGTGGGGAGAATTATCCCTCGCAAACTGCTCCTGGAAAAACATCCCAAGGAATATCCCAGCCCTCCCGCAAGATTTATGGCCGCGGGATTGGATGGAATGAGCCGCCTGGCGTCGGCAGAGGAGCTCTCCACAAACGTGGGATCTTGGGATTGTCAGCCTGGAGAAAATTCAGGGGGGAAGAATTGTGACCTTCCAGGACCTGGGGGGAGCCTGCAGGAAAGATGGAGAGAAACTTTGGGAAAAGGACCTGGAGGGACAGGACACAGGGAACGGCTCCCACTGCCAGGGGCAGCGATGGGTGGGAGATTGGGAATTGGGAATTCCTGGCTGGGCTGGAATTCCCAGAGCAGCTGTGGCTGCCCCTGGATCCCTGGCAGTGCCCAAGGCCGGGCTGGACGGGAATTGGGGCGCAGGAACAGGTGAAAAACAAATCCGTAATTTCTTCTAAGTGCGGCTAACGAGCAATCTGTGAATTCCTGTATGAAGCTGTTTTAGGGATGAGAAGCCCCTTTAACACAACAATCCCTTCTGAGGGTGAAAAACAAGGGCACCTGTGACAGCGAGGGATTTGTCCCAGGAGAATCAGTAAAGAAAACATGGAAACAGCCCGAGAGCAGAGAGATTCGATGGACAAGTAAAATCCCTTTTACTCACTGTCACTGTAGGACACGAAATCAGACCACACGACTCTAGAATTTGTCAGAAGGCTGAAAAGACTGATTTATTAAAACTTTGAGCCCTTTATATCCTGGGTCACTCGAGCTGAACTGACTGGTGTTAGCAGTAACAGCCATTCAATCACATGGGCCAGCACAGAGACATCAAATGGGCTCCACCTCCACAGAGGAATGAAAACAAGACAGAGTTAGCAAAAACATCTCTCTGTTATTCACAGAAAGTTCCATGAGAACTGGGTGTTAGAAATCAAAACACCCCAGGCTGAAAAACCAGGGCTACAATTAACCAATAGAATAATTTAAAAAGCTATTAACCGATGAGAAGTTGCCCTCGAGATTTGTACAAACCGTATAGAAGACGGCACGTGGCCGTAATAAAGAGCCTTCTAAACTTTTATAGTGTCGCTCTCTGTGACAGCAGCAACACGGGGGCACCCTGGGGCGGTGGGAGGGGTCCCTGCCCCGGCACGGGGGCGCTGCGGGACCTTCCCCGTCTTCTCCGACCCAAACCAGGCTGTCACTGCGATTCTCCGATTCCAAGTGCGCGCTCAACATTCCTGAGCCTGAATTTCAGCTCGCTGACCATTGCCGGCTCCTTGCCCAAGGGAAAGCTGCCAACAGTTTCTCTTTCCAAAACATCTCTCTGCGTGTCTCAGCACAGGCTCAGCAAACAGTGTTCCCTTTGCCAGAACAACTGTCCCAGGGGTTGTTTCCTATTCCTGACCCAATGGAGAGCAGTGTCAGTGCCATGGAGCAATAACAGACCTTTTTACACAGCGTGTGCTAAAAGGAACTGCTGGGATTGGAACTAAAGCCTGAATTCTCTGCTGACAGCTCCATGGAGTCAATCCATTCTGTGTCCTACCCTGACACTCAGCAGCTCAAGCAGCAGAACATCTGCAGCTCCCTCTGTCCCTGCTACTCCTTCAGCTCCACTCATCACCCTTTTGGAACGTTTGGAGCCTTTTTCCAAGTTTTCCTCCACTTTAGGAGCAGGGAATTAATGAAAATCCTGGCAGGTGCCAACTTCATTGGAGGATTTGTGAATCTCACGGAGGTGAAGGTGGGAGAGNGCTCTAGCAGCTCCATGGAGTCAATCCATTCCTGTCCTGCCGAGGGACCATTAATGACAGAGCCTTAATGAGGAAACGTTAATGGGGAAATGCTAATGTCTACCTGGGATGGCTCTGGCTGATCCAGGAATTCGGGAATATTCCTGAATCCCAAGTGTGCTGAGCACTGATCTCTCCTGGTGTCCCACAGCTTCGCCGGCGGCAGCTGCAGCCCAGCCCAGGGGAGATTATTTATAGTCACATTTATATTCAAATTTATATTTTATATTTATAT
>WBMY01000921.1:0-29669 GCA_013397315.1 Donacobius atricapilla
GGAGCGGCGGCACCGGGGGCGATGTTCGTGCAGGAGGAGAAGATCTTTGCGGGGAAGGTGCTGAGGCTCCATGTGTGCACCATGGAGGGCGCCGAGTGGCTGGAGGAGGTGCCCGAGGACACCACGGTGGAGAAGCTCAAGGAGCGGTGCCTGAAGCACGTAAGGAGCGGGGACCGGGCTGAGCCACCGGGAGCGCCCAGAACTCTGCGGGGCTGGGGCTGGAAACCATCAGGGACCGAGAGAACGACGGGAATTAACAGTCCGGGGGAAAGGAAGAGTGTCCCGTGAGGAAAACTGTTTTGTTGTTTTTTGTTTTTTTGTTTTTTTTCCAGCGCCCTGTAAATGGCTTTTAAAAGAGGGAGGAATAAAAATCAGCTCGGGTGAAGAGGTAGCTTTGTGTCCTGGTTTGCTGTGTCTGCTCCCCCCTCCCCGAATTACGTGGAACTGCTCCATATGGAAACAAACTCCCGGTTTGGAGAGTTTTGTGTGTTGGTAAAGGAGGATTTGGGCAGACATCCCTCAGTAACGTTTGGTTACAGAGTTGGTCGAGTGTTTTGCAGCGGTGTCAGAGATCCCCAGCTCCTGCCCATGCTGGGTGTGAGTTGGATTCTAGCCTGGTTTGTTTGAACAAAGAAGAAAGGTAGGAACTGAGGAGGAGAAATTCCCTTTTTTGTTAAAATCTTAGTGCAGCCTCACCCTGTGCTGGCGCTGGAACAGCTGAGGTGTGTTTTGGGGGAGATATAACCTCTCCTTTATGCCTTAAACAATCAGATCTTGATGGAGGCGGCCAAAGGCTCGCTCATTGTCACTGTGTGGAAGGGAAAACGTGCCCGAGGCCAGGCAGGGGCTGAGGGAGCAGAGCAGAGCACCGGGGGCTCTCTGGTGTGCCGGTGGCAGAGCCGGTGCTGTCAGAGGCACTGGAAGGGCCGAGTTTGGAAGCTTTTTTTGCTGTCCTGACTGACAGCAGCAGCATGAGCCGTGGCCAGGAGCCTGGGGCCAGCACAGCCTGGCAGCTGCACCCCTGACCTGCTGCATTTCTTCCTGAAGGACGTGGAATTCTGGAGCTGGCGAAGGCTGGAGCCCCAGCTCCTCCCTCTGGGAGCACAATTCACTAAATCACATTTAATCATTTAATGGTGGTGGGGGGGGTTGTCTTTAAAGTCTTGAAAAGGCTTTTTTTTTTTTACATAAAACCTGTGCCATAGGAGGAGATCCCCCTAATTTGTAACCACTTAACTCCCGTTTTTGAAGAGTTAAAGGTTTTGTTTTCCTGCGTGAAATAAAGGTTCCCAGGAACCCTCCCAGTACAGGAACAGGGAGAGAGGGATGGAGTTTTACAGGATGACTGAGAGCAGGTTTAGAGACAATTTGATAACTCAGGGTGATATTTGATTTCAGTCTCTGCTGCTTTGTGCAAAAATCCATCCTGGGGTAGGTTTCCATAACCATAATGGATAATAAATAGCTTTATGGAGGGGGAAAATAGGCCTGGAAAAATCATGGCTCTGCTCATGGACTGAGTCCTGATAACACCGTGAGATAATTTCTGCAGGCACGTCTTCCAAGAGACTGATGATCATGTTCCTGCAAGTCTCTGAAATCATTCTTTCAGGAAGCAGAGGGAGATGTTTGTAAGAGGCTGCAGCTGGGGAAGTGGCCCCTCTTCCCTCTATAACCTTCAAATCTCTCAAGTGCCACTCTTGATGCCTTTATTTCCCCCAAATTTGATGTTTTGGGGTCTTTCGTTAGATGAAGAAATAAACCTCTCCCGCTGGTTTTTCCCCTTACCTGAAACATTTGTTTAAACAGATGGTTTGAGCCACCCAAGTTTAATAGGAAAGAGTGTCAGGGCTGTTTTCAAATGTTTCTGTTATTAAAAGAAAACAAAACAACAAGCTTTTTTTGTATTTTAAAACAAACAAAGCCTTGTGGTTTACCAGGATTCCAAGCTTTGCAAAAGGTGTTTGGCATCTCCACGGCTTAGGGTTTCAGCAGTTGCTTGGGCACCTGTGACAAATGTTTGTCCCCTGCTAGGCAGAGCAGCCTGCTGGGAACTCCAGAATTAAAAAGAAAAGGTGAGAAAATGAGTAAAGGCACTGCTGGTCAGCTGGATTTTTTTATTTCCAGGGCATTTAAAATGTGAAGATTATCAAAGTATTTCACTCAGCGGCCTCTTTGGTGTCTGTAGTGCCCATATCTGCCCCATTAATCTCTGCATTAAAGTGGTTGGAAGAACAGGGAAATAAGAATCAGTGTCCACAGAACTTTAAATTTTTTGCTTCAACTTTTACCTGATTAGTTTTCTGCTCAATGACTGCCCACGTTTATTATGTGTTTGTCCCCACATACTTTATATGTGCTGGGAGGAGTGGAAATAGGGCTCACACACCCCTCCCAGCCGCCCTTTTCAGCTTCTCTTACCCTCAGGATCAGGACCGGGGATATTCTGAGCTTGCTTGCAGAGATGTCCCGCTGCTGGACCCAGGCATTTCGGGCACCTCATCAGAGCCCTTCCAGGAGGTGCTCCCCGCTGTTAATGTGTTCTTTGGCCTTGGTTCAGCACCTCAGGAGCTGGAAGGTTCCTGAGAAGCTCCTGTTGGACAAAGCAGGACTTGGATATTCTCACCTCAGTCTCAGGGAGGCATTAGAGCCAAACCCAGGGTCAGGTGAGGGGCTGGAATCCGTGTTGGAAGTGTTTTGTTTGGAAAAACAGCAGGGAGCTGAGCTTTCCATCAGTTGCAATCAGCAGGAAAGGTGAGGAGGGACTGAAAAAGCTCCTTTGCAGGAGGCTGGTGATGAACAGCACTAAATGCTCCCCCAAAATTGGGGATTTCAGTGGGATTTCTGGCAATGGCACAAAGATGAGCACTCTCTCCTGCAGACAGGGTGGAAGTGGCTTGGTAGAAACATTTAGAAGTGTCATTAAAAGGTGTTTGCTGCGAGCAGAGCAGGCAAGGTCAGCGTGAAGTGTTGTGTTTTGTGGTGAGAACAGCAGCAGCAATTTCAGGTTGTTATTTCTAATTTTGCCTTTCTGGAGTTGCAAGCACTTCGCTTTCTTTTTTGCACTCAAACAAATTGGAAGCCTCTAGATGCACGGATGGAATAATGTTCCTGAAATCTCTCACTGTGCATCTGGAGCCACTCTGGTGTGAGGAGGAGGCAGCTCAAGGCCTGTGTGAGCACTCTTTTTTTAGGATTTGAACTGATTTCCTGGTGAATTAATTGAGATGCAATTTAGAATTGCAATAAGGGAATGAGCACACAAGAAAAAAAAATCCATTGTGTTCTGATTATTTATGGTTGGGAGGAAGAGCTGTGAATGGAACTTTAGTTCAGCCCTTTCAGCAGGAAGCCAGGTTAGGGTTCAGCAGCTAAATCTCTTGATTTCAGCAGAGACTGCCCAGTTTAAGGTCAGATAAACCAAAATCACAGCTGGCAGTGCCTTGTTTACTGTGAGAGTAAATAATAATTATGAGGTGAAGCAGGGAGTCTGCCTGTTTGGACACTCCAGGTGAGAGCGTACATCATTCCAGCCTTGCCCCCTGTAAAACACTGCTGCTCTTGGTAGATTTGCATTTTCACTTTGTGAAACCAGTTGCTGCTCATCAAGAGTGAGGGACCTCAGTGATCAGAATTACCACAGCAGTGGGTCCTGGAGCATCCTTGTTTTGCTCCAAATCTCCAACACTTCCAGAATTTAGTGTGAGAGAGGTGTCCTGAGAAAGCACAAATCCACTCACACGGGCACAAATCAAACCTCGTTTTCTTTAATAGAATGCTTTATGTGCACTGACCTCTGGGTTAAGCTCTTGAGAAGCCAGGAAATGATGCACAGTTTGTATGTGGAGAATCCTGAGTGCCAAGGGCTTCAGGAGGAGCCTCATTCCTCCCTTCTGATCTGCAGTTTTTATTGTCTCTTTCTTTAGTGTCTCCCTGGCAGCTTGGAGGATCCCAAAACTGTGACACATCATAAGCTGATCCATGCTACTTCTGAGAAGGTGCTGACAGACACAAAAACAGTGTTGGAGGAGAATATTCAGGACAGAGGTGAGATTGGCTGGGTTTGAGTCTTACCAGTCTGGAAGCAAGCAGGAGCTTGGGTTTCATCGGGCAAATTCCAAACGTTTTTTTAAGATTTTTCTCTCTGCTTTGACGTAGGGAGCTAAATAAATGGAACTAACACAAAATTAATCTCCAGGAACAATTGGATTTGAGGGGGATCTTGCAGGAAGTGCCCTCCCAGACCCTGTAACCCCTGGCAGTGTCCTTCTCTCACAGATGTGTTGCTGCTGGTCAAGAAGCGCGCGCCGACGCTGCTGCCCAAGATGGCAGATGTGGTTGCAGAGGAGAAGGTGAGCCCGAAACACTTTGGATTAACTGCTCCACGGATGGTATGTGGAAGGGTTACTCTCCTTGGAGAGGCAGGTGCTGCCAGTTAAATTCTACAGGAATTGCTTCCTGTTTCTTCCAAACTTAGAGGAGGCTGATTTTACATTTTTAACTGTCATTCTGAGAACATTTGCCCTAAAATAAGACACACAGATACACTCTGTGAAAATGTTGTAGCTTTAATCTTTGAACAAATGTCTAATAACTAAAATACAGTTCAGCAAGTGCCTTAGTTTGTTAGAAAACCCAAAGAAATATGTTGGTTTGCTGTCAGGTTGTGTTCTGCCTTTAGCTCTGTGTGGCTTTTCACCTTGTAACCAGCCTCTGGAGCTGGAATGTTGCCCCTCACTGTTTTATTGTGTTTCACTGGAGTTGATCCTGATGGTCAGGGTGGTGTTTTTGATGTATCACATAAACTCCGAGGCCTCCAAGTTCCCTGGGATACATCACTGCCCCTCTTTATGCTGGAATTTCCCTGCCTGTTTAGATGTGAGGACTGAAGGTGGGGCAGCCCAACAGGCCCAGCTGAGCTCGGTAATTGCAGGGTGACACTGGAGCTGTTAATCCATTACAAGTGACAGAGCACTGCTCGTCGTCTTGGGGAGGAACATGAAACTCTGTGCTGTCCCCTCTGCTCCTAATGGGTTGTGAAACCTGCTGCTATTCCCTTCCCTGCAGAGGAAGCAGGAGCAGAAGGCTCCTGACAAGGATGCCATCCTCAAAGCCACTGCCAGCCTGCCTGCCCGCAGCGTGGACCGCACCGTGACCCACCACAACATGAGGGATGTAAGTCCTGCCTCTGTTTGAACTCACGCATGTTCATATTTATGTATTATTTTTTCTTTGAGTGCAGTCCTCCTTTCTCTGTCAGAGAAATTCAGGCGTCTGTGATGTGTATTAAATAACAAAAGGTTTGGACGCAGCTCATGGTATTTTAAGCGATAATAAAATACCGTCCTAAATTATGATTTAAAATGTTTTGTTTGTGCTTGGAAAAAGCCTCAGAGCAAATGTGGAGTTATGGGGTTTTATTTCTTCAGTCTTAAATAATTCAGGGGTTTCCTGAGGTTTATTTCCTTTCCCTGACCACTGCCTGTGGGGTGTGGTAGAAATCAAAGAACCTTTCTGCCCGGGAGCTTTTGCTTCCATGTAACACTTCACGGGAAGGTCCCAGGCCTCATGAGAGACTAAACAATGAAAATAAAGCCCTAATAAAGCAACTTTGTGTACAGAGGGCCAGGCTGCTGCTGTGTTATTAACAATAGATAGATTAAGATTCACTGATGGCTGGAAACTTCATGTCTAAATGCTTTGACAGTTTCCTTTCTTGCAGTTCCAGACAGAGCTCCGGAAGATTTTAGTGTCTCTCATAGAAGTTGCACAGAAATTGCTAGCACTGAACCCCGACGCAGTCGAGCTATTTAAGAAGGCAAATGGTATGAACATATCTTTGGAGTTGCTAGTTCAATCCTGGGAATTTGTTTTGGGAGCATAGGAATGGGCTCAGAGTGAAGTTCAGACTCTGATGTGGCAGCAGAGCTGCTGACAGCTTTGTGGCAGAAGTTTCACCTTGTGGGTAAAAGTCCTGGATATAAAAGGTCCCTTTGGGGTGGGTGAGAAGTTCCATTTAAAAATGATTAGTGGGGATGGTAAAGAATAGTTGAAAATTCACAGGGGTGTAGTAAAATGAGGAGAAATGGTGGCTGTTGATGGGGTTGGTGGGAAATGCTCATCCTTGAGATCTACGGCCAGATCCAACTTAATTTCTAAAAAATGCTTAATAGCTCTTCAGTGAATCTCATCTATTTTAACTGTGTGGAAATCCCTTGGTCGTGTGAGAGTTAGTGGCCTTTTGTTTGAGATCTTGACCACATCTGGACAAAGTCTTTGTCCTGGAAGAATCAATGTGAGCCGGAGCGAGCTGAGTGCAGCAAATTACATGATGAGGTGGCAAACTGGGGGGCAGAAACAAAAGAAGGGATGGGAGAGAGAATGGGAGTTGAACTTAAACACATGCCATTCCATTGACACGGGGGTTTATGTGAGCCCGGAGTGGATCTGAGCTCTGTTTTGTCGGTGTGTGTGCAGCCATGCTGGATGAGGACGAGGAGGACAGGGTGGACGAGATCGCGCTGCGCCAGCTCACCGAGATGGGCTTCCCGGAGAGCAGAGCTGTCAAAGCCCTCCGGCTGAACCAGTGAGTGTTCCTGGCACCCACTGCTTGTGCTTTCACGCAGATTTGCATCTTTTTTGTTTCCTTTTATGGGTCACCTCAGCCGAGAAAGGCTCCAAGAAGCACTGCCTCAGGCACGGTGCAGGTGGCACAGGGCTGGATGTGCTCTGCAAGGTCTGTGGGTCACAGGGCTGCCAGGCTGCCGCCGTTTCCAAGTATCAAACTCACTTTTTCTTCAGCTTTCAAAGTCAGATTTTACAGAGGAAAGGGCAAACTTAACCCACCTGCAGTGGCCTTTCAGCTCTAGAAATACACTTTGTGCTGATCTTTAAAAAATTCCAAGAATATTGTGGAGTCCAGAGAGCAGCTGCAGTAAAATAGGAGGTTATGTAGTTCTTGTCATGCCCCAAGAACAGCCAGCTGTATTGCCTCACTCCTCAGAGGGGCTTGTTTGGCCATTCTTATAAAATTTTGGTGAGGAAGTCCACCACATATTCCAGTCACACTTTTCCAGTATCTCAGGAAGACTTTCTCCCTTGCTGTCCTGCAGCTTTCATGTTGTAACAGAAAAGCCAGATAAGGAAAGGCTTCCTCTTCCATGAATATGCAATAATTCCTGTGTGCCAAATGGAATTACACATTCCCTGCACTCTTGTTATCCTTGCTTTTCCTGTTGGGAAGAGGTGTTTGGGAGCTCTGGGGATCCCTTAGCTGCAGCAGTCACACTGCGCAGCGAGTGATGGTGTCCCACCATGGTGTTCTACTCCCTCTTCCTGCGGAACAGAGCTCTTGGCACCTGAGATGTGGCCCCAGTGCAGATTTGGAATGTGCTTTGTTGGCAGTTCTGTCCACAGTTGCAGGCAGCCAGTGCTTCTTTGGGAAACAGAGCAGGCGCTGCAGACAGTGAGGTGACTCCCTCAGAAATGCCTTTTATTAAATCTTGCAGGTCCAAGCTGGACTTGGAGCCTCTCTGGATGCCCAGAGAGCTGAGATTTGCTCCATAACCTTATGCATGAGTTTTCAGGCACTAATTCCCCTGCAGGTGCATCCACCATGGGACAAATGGATGCACGTGGAGCTCTGCTGACACACCCAGAGTGTTCCTCATGGTGGCATTCCCATGTGTTTTCCAGCATGTCGGTGACCCAGGCCATGGAGTGGTTGATAGAACACGCTGATGACCCTTCTGTGGATGCTCCTCTGCCAGATCAGGCTCCTGCAGAAGCCGCAGGCGATGGTGCAGCCTCCTCTGCGGAGGCAGCTGCAGGTCCCAGCTCCGAGGAGGGCGGGGAAGAGGCCAAGGATGAGCTGACGGAAATCTTCAAGAAGATCCGGAGGAAAAGAGAGTTTCGTCCAGACCCACGGGTGGGTGCTGCTGATCCCCCGTGGAGCTGATGGGATTGGGAGGGATTTCGTGGGCACCATGAAATCCAAATAAATGTTGAGTTAATCAATGAAATGGGACCTCTGGGTAGGTGGGTATTGTGCTGGCTTGGTCGTATTTCAGTGGAAGTGTTTAGGGAGTGTTGAAATTCAGGGATTTTACTTCAGGAATGCATTCCTGTCTGGGATAGCAGGATCTCCATGAAAGACACTTACTTCTGCACCTGGGAGCTCTCTGAGCGGACTGAAGTGAGCTCCAGACCCCTGGCATTGCTGTTTTCACTGCAGCCTGGGAGGGAAGGGTGGCAGGACAGGAGTAGATCCTTTGCTTGTAGAAAAGGTTGGATGGAGCTCAGAAAACCCTGGACTAGTGCAGAGTGCCTCTGCTTCTGGCAGGGAGTTGGAACTGGATGATCTCTAAGGTCCCTTCCAACCCAAACCATTCCATGATTCTGTGGAAAGGACAGAAGAGCATTATTGTTTTAGGGAGCAAGGAAAAGTACCACCTTGCAGCAAGGGCAGGAGCTGCCCTTTTTTCAGAACACAACGATTCCTGCAGTGGGAATGTGTTGTTCTCCCGCTGGGAGCACGCCAGGAGGGGCTCTGTGACTTCTGGCACCTTGGGTTTACAGCTGGCTCTTCTGACACTTGGGTTAAGAGCTGCAAATGCATTTGATGGCCTGGGTGCAATTTCTAAACAATGGAACAGTCTCGTACCATTATCTGGGTATGTTTGTCTGAATGCCTCACACTCACCAGCAGCGTAATAAATCTGGGAAGTGAAATTAAATGGGGTGAATAGAACCACAAATGCACATCGAGGCTGGTCTGTCAGTGAGATGTGAACAAGAGCTTTGTGACAGGAGTTCCAAAATGAATTTTTTTCCCTCATTTTCCTTCTCTTTTTTACGCCAGGTTCACTTGTTCTTGCATTCAGCTTCCAGTGTTGAGGGTGGGAGCTACCTTCACTCCTAAGATCTTTTTCTTCTTCCATAATAAAGTCACTTTTGATACAAAATATTTGAAAACTTTGTTAATAAAATTACTGAGTGCTCTGCATATGGAAATAATGAGGGGGTTTCACCTCACATAAAGCTGTGCACAGAAGGTGAAGGGATCTGATTGCTCTCATTTCTGTTCTAAATGTAACATTTATTGAGCTGTGGGTTCTTCTCCAGGCTGTCATTGCCCTGATGGAGATGGGATTTGATGAAAAGGAAGTGGTGGATGCGCTCAGAGTGAACAACAACCAGCAAAACGCAGCCGTGAGTACCAAGTCCTTGCTGCTCCAAGGGTCTGTCCCACTTCTCACCCCTGAACTGGATCATGCTTTGTTCTGTCATGAAGAAAACTCCTCCTGAAGATTCAGGAGCACAAATTCTGTGCCTCTTGGACACTGGATGCACAGCTAGAATGACTACAAAGGGTTTGGACTCCTCAGAGGAGCTCAGGGTCTGTGAGGCTGAGGCTGGGGTTTCAAAAAGCTTTTGAGAAACTCCCTCACCACAGCCTGCAAAAGAGAGTGTGCTGTCAGGAGAAAGGAGAAGGCATTCCCGAGGTTAGGGACTGGTTTAGGACAGGAATAAATGATCCAGGGTACATTCAAGCCATGCAGTGTGTGAATTACCGTTTGGCAGCAGTACTTCCCCTGTTTCTGGAATCAGAAAACAGGCAGTTTTTCCAAAATTGATTAGTCCCCTGCTCTGTATTAAGGAAAATTTTCTGTTCACAGATGACAGCCAGGGAATCCTCTCTTCAGTATCCAATGCTGGCTGCTGTTGGAGAGAGGATATTGGGCTGGATGGTACAAATGAATGTGTGAAAAGAAATGTACAGCTCAGGTTTTAACTGGGAGAGGGAAAAGTATTTTTAAACTGGGAGAGGGAAAAGTATTTTTAAAATGCCACATTAGCAAAACTTTTGAGTAGAGACGCTTTGGTTCTAATGAATTTTGATGTTTCTGCTGATTTCTTTCAGTGTGAGTGGCTGCTGGGAGACAGAAAACCTTCTCCAGAGGACTTAGATAAGGGCATTGACACCAACAGCCCTCTCTTCCAAGCCATCTTAGAAAACCCAGTGGTACAATTAGGGCTCACCAACCCTAAAACTCTACTAGGTAAGTCCTGTGTGGGTTCCTGCTGGATTTGGCAGGAAATCAAAGCAGGGATGATGATGACAGGCCCCTGTGGGGGAGAGGGGCAGCTCTGGAACCTTTTCCTCCCTCAGCTCTGCTGTTTGTTTGCTTCATCCTGCAGCTCAGCTGAACGCAGAGCAGGCCTTGGGGCTGTCCCAGAAACGATTCTAATTCCCCAGGATTACACTTGCTGAACTCAGACCTTTAATAGCTGCTGGCTGCAATGCTTTTGTGGATTTAGGAGTCCTTTTGTGTGCTCCCTTTAGCCACGAGGGGAAAAATCAGGAATGTCTGCCTAGAACTCTGATTATTTCCCAGAGAAAACAAGGCTGTCTCCTGCGGTGCAGCTCCCTGTGTGTGAGGCCTGACCGCTGAGACAGAAGGGATCTTGTGGAAAAGTATCCAGACAAGAAAGCTGAGCTAAGGCTTTGCCTATCAAAATGGAAATAAAATGGGAAAACACCCTTCCCCTTGCTTGGGTTTGGGCTCTGTGGTAAAGTCTGTGTGCTCAGGGCCAGAAAGGCTGCGGGCACGGTGTGTGCCCAGCTGAGGAACCTGACAGAGCCTCAGATCCCTGAGGAATTGCTCTTTTTGACAACACAGAACAATGGCTGGCTCTGTCATGCAGATATTAAAAGTTTTGCACTGAATCTTTGGCTTCAAAACTTATTTGAAGCAATGCTTTTAAATAAAGGCTGTGTGCACAGCTCATTCAAGAGAGCCTTTAAAAATACTGCTTTAAATGTAATTAGGAGAGTTTGCAAGCCTTTAAATAATTCAAGAGCAGAACCTTCCCACTCCTGATTTCTGAACAAATGGTCTCTTCATTTCCAACAGGGGTTCCACACTGCAGCTCAGAATATAAATAGAAAATGAAATGCCATTATAGGAGCTTGTGGAGCTTGGATGAACATCAGAGAATATATTCCTGATGATACATCTGCAAATTGCTTATGTCACAGGTTTTAATAATGAGGGTTTGCATTTAATGAGTTCCTTACAGAATATCGATAAATCTTTCATTTTAAGCTTGTGAGTCTGTGTAAAAGAAAATAGTTCGAGTGCTGAAAGGGGAGATCTGGATTTTATTTTGGGCTTTTCCTGGAGGCAAGTTGCATGACCTTGAGCGAGGTATTAATGAGGAGCCTTTCACAGGTGCTGGGCACTTCCAGCTCCCGCTAATGGCACTGGAGCTTTGTGCACTGACACTCCTGGGAGAACTAACCCTGACCTTGGGCCAGGCTCTTACAACACTGACATTTTGGTGACTCTGCAGCTGCTTTTTTTGTCCCATTCTGTGATGACTGGCTCCAAATGTCCAGGAGCCCAGCTCAGTGGCTGTCAAAGCGCTTAAATCAGTGCCTGGCTCATTCCTCTGTCAGATCTGCAGCTCAGCTCTTGCAGTCGCTCTCTGGTTCCTTCAGCATGAGTAGAGGAGTCAAAACCAGAAACAGTAAAAGCAAACAACAAAAAGGCAAACAAACAGCAAAGCTTATTGTAAGGACAGAATATTAATTAAATATTTGGACCACTGTCCCTGTTCACAAATTGAGGTAATTTTTCTGCACACCCAACCTTTCCCCTTCTGCCTCCCTGACTCTGCAGACACCAGGAGGGAGGAACAAGATGCTGCTTCCCTGGTGGCTTTGGGAGCTTCTATTAAAATATAAAAGTGCTGAGATTTGGAGGCTTAAGGGGCTGCACTGTGCTGGCTCTGTGCAGCCTTTGGCACATCTGCTGCTGCTTCTGCTGCCTTGATCTCCTCTCCAGAGGATCCGTGGGGCAGCCGAAGGACAGCCCAGGGAACAGGCAAAGGGTGACTGTGCTTTCCATGAACTGCCTTGGTTAAGTGCCAGGGAGGAAAAGGAGCTTGGTGCAAGAAATCAAAGCTGGGATGTGGGAAAAGCTTTGATCAGAGGAGTGGAGCTGCAGGAGAGCGTTCAGGAAGGGATAAATCTCATGGCACGGTCCTGGAGGCTGAGGCCTGGACACGTTTGTTAAGGATTTACCTTTTCAGCCCCACGTCCTTGAGGTTTTGTGGGCTGGCCTGTAATCCA
The DNA here is from genome assembly GCA_013397315.1 of Donacobius atricapilla. Lineage (NCBI taxonomy): Eukaryota > Metazoa > Chordata > Aves > Passeriformes > Mimidae > Donacobius > Donacobius atricapilla. Next base: position 12,137 of record WBMY01000921.1, read on the forward strand.
GGCTGAGTATTTAATCACTGTCTGCAGTGAATTTAGTGCTGAGAGAGGAGGAAAGCACACAGCCTGTAGCTTCATCGAGCTGTGGACCCTTGGGAATGCACAACGTGTGTCCCCACCATTTCTGGGCACTGCCTTTGAGCCGTAGCTCTTTCTCACCATCCTGAAACCTCCCAAACACTGAAGAACTAACAGCTGCAATCCCTATTTCTTGGCAGCCTTCGAGGATATGCTTGAAAACCCCTTGAACAGCACTCAGTGGATGAACGATCCCGAAACGGGGCCGGTGATGTTACAGATCTCCCGAATCTTCCAGACGCTGAATCGCACGTAGAGGGAGCTGCCAGTGCACTGTGCCACTTCCCCCTGCCCCTCACTCCCCCTCCACCTCCACTGGAGAGTGCCTGGATGGTTGGGAAGGGGTGGATGGAAGGGAGGGAGGGAGGGAAGCGGGGAGATCCTGGCTGGAGGGGGTCTCTCGCACGAGAGCTTTCGTAGTTACGGCCAACGGGAGTGAGTTGCCTTGTGGATTTAGTGTTAGTGGAAGAGGTTTGAGGATTTGTTTCTGTTTTCAGGTATTAGGTTTAAAATAAAGTATATATGTAAAAAAAAAAAGAAAAAAAATAGGAAAAAGGTCTTGTGAAAACGCTGAAGAATCTTGATTGTTGGAAAGAAATATGGCTGGTTCAAAAGGCCTGTGACAGTTTTCTGGCCAGTTTTGGTAGGACCTGGCTGGTGTTTACAAAAGGTCACTGACCACTAGCATAGGATATTAATCATCTCCATACAGTATTAATTTATGGCTCTTATCAAATTGCAGAACTGCTTTTTAAAAAAAATAAAATTTGATTCTTAGGAAATGTTTTTTAAAAGCCCAAATCTTGGGAGAGCAAGCACATTTCTATCCAAGCTTGTTTATCTGGCATTCTAATCCAAGCAGAATCATTGAGAGATGGAATTCTAATAAATAGCATTACTTTTTCCTATTTATTTGCTGCGTTAGTGTTGTTGCAGTCCCACTGGGGTTGTACTTGCAGGAGGTTTTTCTGTCAGGTACCATAAAGGTGCAGGATCTCTTTCACCACAGAATTCACCACATCAAGACTTGGATTCCCAAGTGGCTGCAATTCCTGAGCTCACACTCTGCCATATCCCACTGCAAAGAGGGATATGTTCACATAGCGTTTTTTTTCCCCCATTTTTATGTGCGCGGTTTTGGCAAGGGGCTTGTGGGGGTTTTATTCTGTTTACAAAAAAAAAAAAGAAAAAAAAAAGGCACAGCTGAACTGCATGGGGGGGTGCTGGTGTTCTGTGAAGCAGCAGAACCACACAGGTTTTTATCTTGTTTAAGGTATTTAAAGCATGCTTGAAATTGCTATCTTTGAGTTAGAAGTGGGTTTTCTTTATGCTTATTTTTACCATGGTCATACCAGGAATGTCAGGCTGGGTCTTTCCTATTTTGCCAGAAGACTGACTTGAGATTTCAGAGAGGAATTCTGAGCTTTAAGAACAGAACTCACTGTGAAGATCCAGCTGGTGTTTATGACTGGGCTCTGCAGGTGTTACTTTTTTAGCAGTCTGCTAAAAAAAGGGGTTTATTTTCAACTTAGTGAAACGTGATTGACATCTGCCATCATCCCTGCCGTGCCTCGTGCTCCACAGCCCTGCAGGAAAGGCAGAAGAGGCAAATCTCGCAGAGAAACCAGCTGGAGACCCTGTCCTTGAGCAGCACAAAGGTGTCCTGTCAAACAGGGAGCTCCTGAGCAGCTCTGCAAGTCACCTCGGAGCTGTGGGAGGGATTTATGTGCAGTTGGAGTTTTTTCCAACAAAAACGCAGCAAGATGCAACCCGAAACCCTACAACAAGTTTTGGCCTGAGCTTGGCATCTGCTCGGTGCTGTTATGCAGCCGAGGCACTGAAGTTGCCAGTTTCTCATAATTAATATGAAGGGTGGGGAAATCAAAACAGCCTGAGATTTTATCTTGTCTTACTATCCCAGGATTCTTTTATTTATTTTTTTTTCCTTTTATTATTTCATATTAAGCTTTACAGCTGATGACTGCTGAAATACTTACTTCTGCGTTTAGAAATTCCAAGCTTTATAGAGATGCTCCTTCTGGTCAAATTGGACAGTAAAACCATTTTTGTGGGCTCTTGCTAAGAATAGACTGACAACATGACATGAAATTATAACCTTGTCCTGTAACTGAAGCCAGGAGCCTGATCCTGCACCCCAGTGAGCTCAGCACATCTACTCATGAGTAGCTGTGACTGAATATTGTGGTCTTATGAAAGGTTTTGATTATTTAATCCTTTTTTTTTTTGCTTACTCCTGAAGCTTTTTGCCTCTAATAGTATCAGAAGACTTTTACTTGAAGCTCTTAATGTTAGAGAGAAATGTCCTTCTCTACGGTCAGGATTCTGGTTAATATTCCTTTTAATGAGTGTTTTTAGAAGGCAAAGTTGGGAAAAACTACCCTGTAGTTTGTTGGGAGGTGTTTTGGCTTCTGAATGGATAAGGAGAGGTTCAGGCTTAGCAAAGAGATCCTTTGGTGCAGTTGTGGCCCTTGAAGAATGTAAAGGCTTGGGAAGTGCTGGGTTTGATTTCAGGAGCCCGTGGTTGGACCATGCAGCTCAGAGGAGTAAAAGTGCTCCGAGCTGCCTCTCTTGGAATGCCAGCACCCCTCAGTGCCACTGAACTGGTTATAAAGTGTGGGGAAAAGCTTCAGTAAAACAAATTATAGAAGGTGAGAATGCCCAGGTTCAGCAGCCGCAGCTGGGAGACCGCAGGGATAAAGGAATTCTGCGTTTTAGGATGCTGGGAGGCTTGAGAAGGTGTGGTTATTTCTGGATTTTGTTATCCCAGAGCTCAACACTTCCACAGCTGAGGTGTTCTTTGGGATGGCTTTAACAGAGCCCTGCTTGGCTTGTGAGAACTGAAGTTTGCAGTGGCCAAAAGCTGAAGGAGACCAGAATTTAGGGGATGTGGTGTTTGCAGCGAGGCACAGGAGTTGATGTAAACCCTCCAAAAACTCCCCTGATGCTGAAGGAGTTGATCAAGACATCAGCGGTGCTGGGGTGTGAATTACACCGGGGGCTGTGTCCCACCACCCCGAGGGTGGGGTTGCTGCTTCATCCCAGGAAATGCAGAGGGGAGTTGAGTCCACTGTGCATGAAAAGGCACAGACTGGCCCAGTTTCTAGAAAACCTGCAAAAACTGAGATGTCAGCACTCTGGAGCTGGAGTGCGCAGCCGTGGGGCACAAGGATCGTGTGTGGAGGTGAGGAGCTGTCCTGCCCCTGGGTGCAGGACGGGGGATCTGCTCCGAGGGCCAGGGAGAGATCCCCGAACACGTGGGATAGATTGTTGTTAAATAAAACCGGCAGGTTTTGTGAGGAAGAGCTGCTCCCAGCAGTGAGGATTCACAGGCTCGGGGCCTGTGGGGTGTTCAGGTTTGAACTAGCACAGACATGTCAGAGTTGATTTTCTCTTAACGTGGTCAGGGGAATATTTGGAAGGCTGTGAGGCGGAGCAGGAACGGGATGGGGTGGTGGGTGACTAATAGTGTGATTCTCACAGTTCCTGCTCTTTGCCCCACTGGCAGCCAGACTGTCTTGGAGCTTTTGATGTTGCAGGCCTCTTGCAAGTAGCCAGCTATTTATTGAAATACATCGAATTTTAAATTTTGTCATCGAAACACTGATATTTTTAATGGCGATGTACTCTATGGAAGTTTGTTCTCAGGGCCTCGTATTTATACTCTCTTTTTAGGGGGATGCATTTAAAGGGATGTATTTGGAAAAAAGGCCAGTGGCTACTTTAGCAATCAAGCTTGGACCTTGACTGTCCTGACCCGTGAGCCTGAGCTAGTGTAACCCTCCTGCTGAGCCTCTCTCTCTGGTCCAGCCCAAAGAATCTGCCATTCCTCCTCTCCCGGTGAGCAGGGCCATGAGTCTTCCTTTAGGATTGCTGCATCCCTCCGTGGGGATGGTCACAGGGGATGACCCTGCTGGGCCTCGCAGCGTTTCAAGGACGTTTGTGCTCTCCATGCAGCTGGAGAACGGACTTTGCGCAGTCCCCAAAGCAGCCGTCAGGGCATTCCTCCTCTGCGAAGGTGTGAGGTTCTCTCCTGCACGAGTTCCAAGACCTCCAGCTCCTGGCTGCTTCTTGGCAGCCCCTGTCGCAGACCTGACCCAAACCTTGACCCACCCCGTTTCTTTCCTCCTCTCCTGCAACCAAACTCGCATTTCAGAGTTTCATTTTTCATATCCAAGCAACTCTTCGGTGGTTGTTAGAATCCTTTTTAGTTAGGACTGTTACAATTACTTTTTTTTAGGCGTTCACACCAAAACAAGCATCGCACCAAACGAATGTATAGCGACACTGTCAGCAAGCATTGCCTGTGGGAGAGGCGCAGGTTACTGTGATCCCTGCTCCAGGGGCAGTTTTCCCAAAGGCTTGTGCACAGGGGAGCCGGTGTTTCATCCAAAGTAACCGCCCTGGTTTTCTACTTTGAATAATAAACACCATTTTTATTAACAAACGGCACAGCGGCACTTCCAGCTGGTATTTCCATCCGACAGAGAGGCCTGGAGCTTTGGGGCTGGAGATCCTGCCTGGATCCCCCTCTCTGGGACAGCTCCTCCTCAGAAGGATTTGTGCTGGCTGTGGCAGGGCAGTGGGGGGCAGTCCCCACCTCCCTGCACGGGGTGTTATGTCCACGTGAATGTTCTCATGGTGGTTCTCGCCTCCATCCCCGCATCCAGGTGTAGCAAAAGGGGGGTTTTTTTAAGGACATCTCGCCCTAGATTTGAAGATCTTCAATGCAGATCCTGTTTGCAGCATGTGAACTTCAGTAAATGTAAATGCATTAAATTCTTACTGAATTTGGGTACAGTTTTATATCGGGCTCTGGGGAGAGGGAGGAAATTGGATCGCGTTTTAAACGAAGCCCCACAAACCCAAGCGCCTCTGTTGCAGCAGGTAATAGAGGCCTGTAGAGATTTTTAATTTTCATATTTTTATCACGGCTTAATGAACTGTACACGAGCGTGATTTGCTACCCAGCACTTCCCACGAGGCAGCACCAGTAAAATTACATTGCAAGGTACTGACTTCACATTTTTTCATTTCACCTGTGTATACAACAATTAGGTACCACGTAGGATAACTTTGATCTGGCTCCGATGCCGGTGTGTGGCATGCACAGCTCTTCCTAAGGTGTAACATTACTTTTCTGAAGCTTCAACTAGGGCAGCCATCCCTGAGCCTGTGGAATTCGGGATTCATTCCGGCCGCGCTCGCGTGGGTCGCTGACCTCTCCCTGAGCAGGAAAACCAGCAGGATTTGCTCCCTGCAGAAATCCTCCAGGCCAAAAGCAAGGAATGCTGCTACTTTGTGATCATTTTAAGCAGTTGCTGTTGTGTTCTGAAATATATTCGTGGAAGTCAGGGAGGTGTTGGCAAAGCCAGACCTGTTCCGGCTGGAATTGTTTCATGTGGAGACGCGGAACCCACGGCCGGGGCTGGAATGAATGCTGAGGCTTTAAACCTGCTCACACATAACCCCAGACACTGATGTTGTGTGTGCTGTACATTTATAATATACCTTCAAAATAAAGTTTTTTGATTTATTACGAGGTGTTGGAACCGTCATTTGCAGGAGCAGCAAAGGTTTCTGGATCTACGTCGTTCAGTGTTCCTTGTACCTGCAGGTTGCTGGAGTTATTTTTCAGAGAGTGGGGTGTGAGAGATGGTCACACAGAGTTTGTGCAGGAAATCCTGGTTCGGCAGCTGGTTTTGCACCTGGAAGTTCTCTATTTTTCAGGAAAAGTTGCACTTGGGGAGATTCACTGCAAGGGCTTTGTGAACCACGATCTGGCGATCCCCTGGGACGTTCCGATGCCATCGGAGATGGATTTATCTTGACAGTTGTTGACTGACAAATTGAAGTCTTTTCTTTCCCAGCAAGGGAACCCTCATTAAGGAAAGCAGCTCCAGCAAGCAGCAGCTGGTGAGGTGCAGCAACTTGCACGTGGCGCAACCAAAATTCCCGTCTGGCTGCCGTGGTGCCAGCGCCTCTGTGGGAGATCTGGGAAGCACTTCCAAGCCTTGGCCCCCTCTGTGGGTGCCTTGGAGGCAACTGATGATGGTGTAAATGTGTGAGCTTATTTCTGTCAAGGAGAGAGAATCTGTAGAGTTCATTGGGGGTTTTTTGGCGGTTGGGTTTTTGAATTAATTAGCATTTTCTTCCATGTTCAGGGCAAGGAACCTGCCAGCAGCCTGTTTATTTAGCAGCTAGAGCAACTGCTGAGGAGTTCAGAGCGATTTTCATTGTGTCCCGTGAGAGATGGAGGATTAGAGTGTGAGACATCAAAATGCTGCTTGCTCAGATCACGTTGGTAAATGTGGTGGTGTTAAATGCAGATGGTTTTGGTGGCAGGCCCTAATTCAGACTTGCTGTAATGCACAGCACAGCAGCAGGACAATTCAAAGGTCCGGCTTCCCACTAACTTAAAACAACAAAAAAAATTACCTTAAAGCAGCTTGGGATGTATCATCAGATAATGACACTTCTGAACCTAAACTGGTACAGCAGGTCCGGGCAGAAATCCACACCTTAAAAATGAAGAAGTGCTGCTGTGTGAGTGACAGGCTGGGCTGTAATTGGCGTGTGTTTGGCAGCTCCCGGTGCGCCCTCGGCGCAGGGACGTGTCCCGGGATGCTCCAGCAGGGATGAGGAGCAGCTCCAGCACAGGAGCCACCTCCAGCAGGGCCCAAATCCGTCACAGAGGGCGGGGAAGGGAAGCACAGGTTGCACTTGGCTGTGGAAAAGCAGCTTGGAGTGGGCAAGGTGAGCCAGTGCTGACAGCACAGCGGCGTGGCAGGAGTCGCTCCCAGCCCTCCATGGGCGGTTTGCCGCTGCCATCCCGGTGGTTGGGCTGGGTTTTCTCCTTGCCTGCATTCACTCTCTCCCATGGATTGCTGATCATGGTCACAGTGCCCCATAAAGGAGCAGAATATTGTAGAATTACCCGTCTGCTCCTCTGGAGAGGGTTCCAGCAGCTGCCCGGAGAAGCTGTGCCTGCCCCATCCCTGGAAGTGTTCAAGGCCAGGTTGGACAGGGCTTGGAACAGCCTGGTCTGGTGGCAGGGAGTGGAACAAGCTGGTCTGTGAGGTCCCTCCCAATCCAAACCATTCTGTGATTTTGTGAAACAGATGGAAGCAGCAGATGCTTCCCCTGGGAACTCCTGTGCCCTGACAGCCCAGCGAGCTCAGACCAGGCTGCCGTCCCCTTGGTGACAATCCTGTCATGTGCTCTCCGCTTGATCATGCCTTTCTTTAAAATTGATTTTATTATAAGAGGAATTGGCCACAGGAAGCAGGAGCTCTGGAAGCTGCTGGGGATGGCTTGGTAGAGGAAAACTGGGTTTGGAGCAGAATTAAAGGAGAAATTACTTCAACTGTAGGACTCGTGAGCTGGATGTGAGTCCTGGAAAAGGGCTGGGAGGAGGGCAGGGCTGCAGTGTACGTGTGTGAGCTCGGTCCGAGTGCCAGCGAGCGTGACCTGGGCTGGGACACAGCCCGAGCCCTGCGGATCCAGTGTCACCAGGAATCCAGGCACTGCCGGAGCTGGGGGAGGGACTCCAGTAACTCGAGATGTGCTGGACCAGACCCCGCTGGACTGAAATAAACCTGGAGAGGTGACCAGCTCTGTAAGCCAGGCCTGTGATTCAGATGCCTGGCAGAGGAGCTGGCGCCCAACCAAAAGGCCTGAGTGATGCCAGGGGGTCCCTGGCGGCTCTGGGCACTGGGCTCCAGCAGCACATCCAGCTGTGGGCTGCAGGTGGGATGCAAAGCCCGCGTGGTGGGGTCCTGCACCAGCCCCGCACCCCGGGATGCAGCGGTGCACCTTCCCCAGTGCCGCAGGGAGAGTCCCAGCTCTCCGACAGGTTCTGTTCCCCATCCATCAGCAGTTGCATAAGGAGCTCTCCCACTCTGGGAAGCGGCGTGCGGAGCAGGAGCAGGTTCCAGCCGGGGCTCTGGGTGCGCAGCGTGAGCAGAGGCCTCACTCCCAATCCCTGGTGAGGGCTGCCAGAGCCTCCTGGGGCTCTGCAGGTGTGTGGCTGCTGCTGCACCCCAAGACTGAATTATTCATGGCAGACTAGCCGTGCTTATGCATGATGTGGTTTCCCGGCTTTTATGAGCCCTAGCTCGGGCATGAACCACATTTATGTAGCCATGAACCTCTGTTTGTCCTCTGAGGAAGGGCTGCTCCCCAGGGAATCTGTGCCCGGGAGTCCCGTACCCACAGCAGCTCCCACACACCCCGAGTTTGGCTGGATTATTTACCGAGCTTCTCCTCGATGTGGCTGTGCAGGACAACCCCTGGAACGGTGGCTGTGCTGACCCTGCTGCTTCAGCCATGCACAACCTCAGCCCCTTCCCTCTGTGCAAGGGCTAGAGAGGAGTTTTGAAAAGCTCTCTGGATTTCTTGGCACATGGGATTAGATTTTTCACTCTGTCCCCATGGCCTCAGTTGGGGTGAGGTGCTGTGAGCTGCTGGACCCCCAGAAGCCCCACCCAGCTCCTCCATGAAGTGTGCAAGAGGAGGGAGTAGTTCAGACCTCCAAAACCATCCTTCAGAGGACACTAGCTGGCTGCTCCCATGCTGTTGGATCGGTGTTGCAGCATCCCTGCTCCATCTGTGCTTTCCCCTACACAGGAGCTGGTTGCCAGGCTGCCTGGGATGAATCACGGGGTGCTCTCTGCCTGTACCCCCCTACTCCTGGCTTCCTCACAGACAGGCACTTTCCTCCCCTGCTCCCACACGGGAACATTCACTAAAAAAAGAAAAAAAATGCACAATCCCCCCTGAAATCTGTGCTTTGGCCTCCAGTGAACCTTCCCCATCCCTCCTCTCCACTTTGAGCAGCTCACTCCTCCTGCCAGCCCTTTCTCCCCACTGCCTGGTGCAGCCCAACCTCTAAGGGTGTGAAGTATTTCCGTGCAGCCCAGGTGTCTGGGAGCAGGGCAGAGCCTTTCCCGCTGGGGGCCTGGTGGTGCAGCTCTGGCAGCCACGGGCGTCCCTGGTGCCATCACTTCCCGGGCTGAACAGTGGCTCATGCATTACCGTGGGCCGTATTTATAGTTTGCTGGGCTAAAAATAAAAGCCCCAAGTGCTGAGTTCCCTGATGCCACTCTCATGGAAGGAGGGATGCCCAGGAGCCCCTCGGGAGGGGTCTGGTGGGGGGGTGTTGGCTGGGGCTGTGATGCCTTGGGGGCCGCTCCCATGGAGGGTTGGTAAAAGTTTATTTTTTGGTGATGGTGTAGCTGCTGCATCACTGGCTGCTCTTGCTCAGCACAGAGCCTCGTGCAGGACTCTCATCCCACTAAAAATAATTCCTCTGTCTCATCAGGCTCAGTCTAACAGAGCCTGTGAGTGGAGGGGATGGAGCTCAGTGCTCCTGGCTGTGGCTACCCAGATGGCGTGTGAGCAAGCCCCGCACAGCCCAGCTCTGAGAAACTGTGCTGCCAAATCCCTCTGAAAGATGTCTGTATGTGGAGCATTCATTTGTGCTGGTCCTGAGCCCCCTGTGTGTGTGCCCAGCAAACATTCCTGCCTGCTCCTGACTGGTTTCCAAGCAAGGCCCCTTTTCAGCTCCCACCATGCCGGGCACAAGTGCTGGGCCCTGCAGGGCAGAGTTCCAGAGGGAGGATGGGCAGGAGAAACGCGCCTGCACATGAGGGGCCCAATGCATCCCCTCTCCACCCATTCCTGGTACCAAGGGAAGCCAAAGGTGGTAATTCCTCAACTGGTTTCCTTAATCTGGGGGTTTTTGAGCAGAACTGAAGTCCAAGGGCAGTATGGGGGGGCGGGATCCCATCTGTCCCTCTGGCTCTGCCCCAGCCCCACCACGCCACCAGCTCCGGGCAGCTTTCAGAGCCGATGGGCTCCAGCATCTTCCCCCCTCCTGACTCCGCGGCTCTCCCGCAGGAAACAAAAAGCGCGCCGAGATCCCGGCGTGGCTCTGCCTTGCGGGGCTACACCCGAAAGCTCTCCCTGCACAAAACCCTCCCCGCTTTAAACCAGAACCGGCGCGGCCCCGCAGCCCGCTCCCCCGCAGCTCTGATGTCAGCGGCGAGCAGCGGGAGTCAGCCGGCAGTTGCCGTGGTGATGCCGGGGAGCGCCGCGCTGCCCCGCTGCCCCCAGCCCTGCCCGGGCAGCTCAGGGCACCGAGCCCGCCGGTGCTGAGCCCCGGGACGTGCCATGGGCGCCCATGCCACGGGGAGCAGCCCAGAGCCGCCGGCCACCCCCGAGGCTGCGAGGATGCGGACGGCGGCCAGCGGTAAGGCAGCGCTGTCGGGGGGATTTGCCGGCTCAGGGGCTGCTCCCCGGGGGTCTCTGAACGTTTGGGGGNTTGTGTGGGGGGGGTCTGGCAGCAGCCGTGTGCGGGCAGCGGCACCCGGGGCCCCAGCCCCCCCAGATACGGGCGTCCTTTGCGGCATCACCTCCTCCACGCGGTCCTGGCTGCCCTGCGGGGCTCCTCAGGCCGGTTCCCAGCGGCGGCTGAGGGGCACGGGCTGCTCAGCGCGGTCTGAGCCCCGCGGAGGGCATGGAGCCCGAGGCAGGGCGGTGCTGGGCGGGCAGCAGCCTTGGCACGGGCGGGGAGCGGGCTGCGGTGCCAGGGCACGGGGCCACCAGGGCCGAACAGCCCCACACGCCCGGGCAGCATCCACAACCCAAGCGAGCAGCGCGGCGAGAGGGGACAGAGGGGTCACCCCTGTCCCGGCAGGGAGGGACCATCACCGGCCGGGTTGTGTTTCATGCTCAGGCACTGCTCATGGTGTCGCGGTCACTCTCCTCGCCCTGCTGTGGGGCTGTGTCGCACCCACACCTCTGCCAACCTCGGCAGGTGCCAAAGCCATCGCCAGGTTGTGTTTCATGCCCGGGTGCTGCTCATGGTGTCGCGGTCACTCTCCTCGCCCTGCTGTGGGGCTGTGTCGCACCCACACCTCTGCCAACCTCGGCAGGTGCCAAAGCCATCGGAAGGGGTTGTGGGCACTATCTGGTGATGGGCAGCCCAGGGCACGCAGGAGCCCCTCTGTGCCCGGCCCTGCCACAGGGATGGACTCACCGGGTGCCCCTGGGCTTTGGCATTCCTGCCAGGAGGGTGGGGACCAGGCTGGCCACTGCCCACCCCTGGTCCTGGGGGTCTGCTCTGGGGTCCATCACCTGGAGCTCGCTGCTGGTGGAGCAGAGGCTCTGGCAGGGTTTGGTTCCCTGCTCGGTGTCTCAATTTCACAGAAGTCAAGTTCTTGCTGTAAATAAGACCCGGACAAGCAGGATGGAGATGTTTCAATTCCTCTGACTAATTTGTACATTCCCAAATTTTTCTGGCTGCAGATTTAAGAGTGTTGGAGCATGTGCAAGCTGGCTGGGGCCCAAGCGGGTGAGGAGGGCAGTGTTTGCTCTGGCACCTCCCTGCAGGCAGGGCACAAGGGGACAGGGCTGCCAGGTGAAGGCTTTGGCTGTGGCACAGAGCTGGCAGCAAGGGGAAACGGGAGCTGCAACCCACCATAAGAGCAGGAGCTAAAAATACTGAACGGGAACGAGGCAAAATGCAGTGGGAAACCACTGCCCACCCCCACAGACCCTGCTGTGGGGGAATGAGAGGAGCTTTAATTTGCTCTTGAGGCAGTTTTTTTGCCGGACTGAAGCACATCAAGATCACCCAGAGCGAGTTTCTGTGCTGGCCCCTCAGCCCAGGGATGAAGGTTTATATTTGTGGAGGAAGAAGCCTTCAAATCCAGAAGTGACAGCTCTGTCCTCAAAATATCCCCTGTACTGCAAGACCATAGCTCAAATCCGCCACGGGGAACGGGAAATGCTGGGTCAGGTACATCCCTGCTGTGGCTGGGATGGATTTTCCAGGACCTGGCAGGCAGCGTTTGCCTTTGTGCATCCCCTGGGTGACCTGGAACAAGGCGGCCCTGGATTTGCTCCCTGGTGCACACCTCCCTCTGTGCGATGGGTGTGGAACATTTCGGTGAAATCACCATGTCGTAACAGCTTTTTGGAAAGGGTTGGCTGAGCTGGCTGTGAATTCCCAAAAGGAATGCTTAGCAAGGGATCAGGATGTTGTTTTTGGGGATAACCACGTGCCAGCTCATGGCAAGGGGAGGGCTCTGCGCCATGCTGAGGGATGCCAGGCTATTCCTGTGCCAGGGATTTGTACTGCTCTGCAATCCCAGTGGGATTTATTGGGATGACAATGCTGAGTGTGTTCCATCTTGCTCTGGGCTCTTGCACCTTGCACAGCCAGGAGCAGGGAGAAGATGTTGCATTTTGGAATCCAATTAGATTTTTTTGCTTGTTCGTTTCTCGTGCCTTTCACTTGTTTATGGATTTCATCCAATGTTTAAGTGGTGAAAAAGTCGGGGGTAAGTCATTCTGTCCTTGCACAGTTGTACAGTTGTGGTAAATATAGTTTTACTCAAAGTATCCTTAGGAAAAAAAATGCATTTTATTAAAAAATCATCTGGGAAAAGAAAATCAACAGTCCCCATTGAAACTGATTTGTTTGAGCATTACCCCAACGTGGTTGCTAAAAATGGCTTAATGAATATAAAGATACATGGAAAGATAGAACCATCTCATTTGCTCATTAATTAGATCATGACAACACTCAAAACCCTTTCAAAGCTCCCCCAGCTTGTCCCTGGGGTCTCCCTGCTCGGGGTTGCCCAAGGAATGACAAGGGATGGTGGGACGAGACTCCTGGGAAAACCTGCTGGGCTGTAAATGCTATTGACCCGTTATCCTCCTAAACACAGTCCAGGGACTTTAAAAACAAATAATCTTACGGATAAAAATATCTTACAGGCAAAACTCCCTCCTATGATTGATGCAGGCTCTTCGAACCCACCAGCAGCACTTCCAGAGCTGTAATTGCTGGAGATAACCGGAGGCCTGGGCATGGAGCATCCCGCTCCTCTCAGCTGGGGAAGGAAGCTCTGGCTCCCAGCAAGGAAGGCAGGCAGGGCGAGCTGTCACCCCTCCCTCTGCCAGCTCTTCCCCCCGGCAATAACAGAGTCATTAATTAATGTTTGCACAGCACTTTGAAGATAAGCGCTGAACACGAGTACTCTTTTCAATGTGATGGGGCTTGTCCCTGGCTGGGGGGAAGCCCCTCTCTGTGAGGAGCAGAGCTGCCAGTGCTCCCTGCCCGCCCCATTTCTCGGGTTTGATACACATCAAACACGCCAAGCAACAGAAAAAGAAATAAATCTGAATAACTTGTTGCACTCATCAGCATAACAGCTGAGTTGCATATACATTACCTTTGAAATAATACAAAAGCATGAATGAAATGGAGTCCTACTACCTGCATGTCATTTGTTTTCTTTATTTACATGAAAAACGTTGCTCGTTGCTTGTGGTTCCCTGATGCACAAGGCCTTGCCATTGCATATTTTTGTTGAGTTATAGAACTGGAGATAAGGAATTGCTGACGGCGGCGCTGTGCCTTACAAACTGTTCCCATGCTGTTGGGAATGGCACTGAAGTGATGGTTCCATTACTAAGAATAATATCCCGCTCTCCCCTCCTTGAGGCTGGCTCCCTGATGGACTGTCACAGGAAATTGTTTTGTACAAGGGAGGAAAAGACCTTTGGAGCTGTCGGAGCAGCACGAGCAAGAGGAGGATGCCAGCCCCATTCCCCCTCGGGTGGTGGCACCCAGGCTCTGGTCAGTCAGGAGATATTTTAAGGGTCTTCTTGACCACATCTCCTTTTCCTCATGGAATTTCTAGTAAGACGCAATTTCTCTTTGGATCTCTGGAGTATGTGCATATGTTTAGGACACCAAATCTGATGGGCAGAGAGGAGACAGAGCCCCTGTGCTCCCCAGGCAGTGCCAGCCTTGGCCCCACGCTGTGACCTCGCGGTGTGCCCAGGCTCTAAGTCAATCCTGGCTGGGGATATTAAGTGCTCAGCAGCGGGGCAAACGAGGCCCTGCAGAACTAAGCACAGGGAAGCAGCTACAGCAGGGTTCAAAATTAGTCCAGGGCTGAAAATAGAGCCCTAAGGAGAGAGCTGCAAGCAGCCAAGGCTGTGAGTGTGCATGAGCTGCTCGCTGCTCTGCCGGGGCCGTCTCCAGCACTCATGGCTGCCTTAGAAATTTTGCAAGGATGAGAGATAAAAATGTTCATTCATTTGAGTGTGTTCTCCCACTGCTCCGCAGAGCACAGGCAGCAGCTGTTGGGCAAGGCTGAAAGCAAAAAATCTCCCAGAGAGAGCCACCTGCCTTTATTGTCTGCTGAGGACAAGCTGTGGCTGCCCATCCTTGGAAATGTTCCAGGCCAGGTTGGATGGGGTGTGGAGAAACCTGGGATAATGCAAGGTGTCCCTCCCACTGCAGGGCTTCAGAACAAAACGATCTTTAAGGTCCTTTCCAAACCATTCCAGGAATGGAAGCTCTTCCTCTACATACCCAGGACCTGTGTTCACCCTGTAAGTCCCAGGCACGTTTATATTTTTACAGAAAATCTAATTTTCTTACAACGTTAACTTAGATCTGCTGTCCTTGAGGACATCAGATATTCTGGGAACTGATACTCTCATTCTACCCGTAGTCTCCCAACACTCATAGTTGAAACACGGTGGAAAAAACCAAAATCCCAGGCTTTTATCCAGTGTGGCAGAAAACAAGCACGAGGGTCCAACTTTGCTACCTGCAGTGGGCGTCATGCGTGAATACGGTGATTTCTCAAAGGAATTACCTGCTAGTAATTAACCTCAGAGCTCTGCTGGAAGACAAGTTGTGTCAGTTCATGTGTACACCTACTCTCAGTGCGTGAGGAATCCAGGAGACTAATAGGAAAATTATTTCATGTTAAAAAAGCAATGCATTACCATTTTCCAGAAGAAAAGCCTTGGAGGGTGTTTGGTAGTGGAGCACAGAAAGAAACAAGCAGCACGCAAATTACAGATGAATTTGTTGCTGCTGAATATGGGAGAGTCATTTATTTTCTCACGGAAAAAGCAAACACACTTAGCAATCCACTGGTGACCCTCCCACTTTAAATGCAGGCTTTTTATCTCCGGGACAAGTTTGAGGACGCTGGTGTGGGATGATGCCGAGTTCTTGACAAACCACTTCATCATCACCTACAAAGTTTCTCAAAACATCAATTTCAGCTTCCACTTAAGGACATGCAAATGCCCTCAGTGGCAGAGTTTCAGGGAATTAATTACCATAGAGGAAGAAGTGTGAGCACATTCCACACCAGACTGGAAGAGGTGCAGAAAGGAGAAAAAGGGGGAGAGCGAGAGGTAATTCCAAGGCCAGGATCCCACATGCAGCAGAGGTCTGGGAAAGGAGAGCGCTCCCCTTTATGCTTTTTTCCATTTTTTTATTCCAAGAGTTTCAGGAGTCGAGGTGATACTGGCTTGGTTTTGTAGGGGTTGTCTGCCACCTTAGAGAATGTTTTTGTTCCTGCTAAGTTTAACAACTGGATCCATTCCTTACCTCAAGGAAAAATATGTCAGAGGAAGAAGTAGGTCAGTTTTCTCCCGGCTACACCTTCACCCTCGACACAGGCCACCTGCTCCAGGAGTCCAAGGACTGCTCTGTTCCTGCCCTGGGTCTAATGCCCAATCCACCATGAAAACGAAAACATTCTTCTCAAATATAAGGGGATTTGGATTGGGCCTTAGTGCTTAATCTAGAAACAAGAGCAGCTTGTTCCAATGATAGTGCCACAAATCGGCAGCCTGTAACCGCTGTATTGAAAACCGAACCCTTCGGACGGAGATTATAAAACAACCAGCAAGTTGTTTGCAAAGACACTTGAATTGCACACAATCCTGCAATATGGAAGAGTGATAGAGGCTGGAATGACCTTTGGACACCAGATTGTATTTCCTGGAGACACAAACAAAGAATGCCCTCCCCTTGCACTCTGAGAATTCACAGGGAAATAAACGTTGAATCTTAAGACAGACTCAAATGAATCTTTAATGATTCTGAAATATTCATATAATCTACCAGTTACATGCAGCAGGAAAATAATTTATGAGAATCATAACAAAATTAGGTAGAATAAGGTCTGTCTGCTATGGCTGTTGTGCAGCTAAACTTATAATCACGGTTTCAGGAGATGGATATGCAGATAATTCATCTGGCCAGCACAGACATTAAAGGCTTGAAGCTCAATCATGCAGCTTCACTTTCCAGACAAGCCCCAAAACTCACTTGTCAAGCGAGCTAATCTGCAGGATCTGGTTTTGATCGCGAGCCCGGTACGCAGTGGCGGCCAGAACTGCGCAGAGTTTTGGGCACCACAAGATAAGCCAGATCTAAAGCTGTGAGAGAGCATCCACAGCAGGCCGGGAAGATGGCTGGGGCGTCTGTGCAGGGACACGGGCCGGACTCGGTGATCCCTGCGGGTTCCTTCCAGCTCGGGATGTTCCGTGATCCTGTTCTAGGACTGTGTCACCCCTGCTTGCCATGCGGACAGCAGGGCAGCGGCCTCTAGACAGGCCTGGGAGACAAGAGCGTGTCTAAGAGAAAAAAAAACCCCACATCTTGAACCTGCCACGCGTTTCTTGCTGTTGTTACAGATCGTGACATAAAGCAGGGAAAGAAATTCTTTTTGCCAAGAAACGTAAGATGTGTAAGTCAGGCTTCGGCCTGAAAACCGTCTTTGACGTCCTTTGATGGCGAGCAGGGAGTAACTCAGCAAATCTTGAAGGATTTTATTTGTAATACCATGAAGAAAAGTATTGCTGGTATGTTTTGATGCAAACCTATTGTTTTATTGAACCGTGCTGACAGCAGAGAGAAATTTCAACCCTTCCCTCACTTAAGAAAACAACTGCTTTGGTACAGAGGGATCTATCATGCACCTAAAGGTTCCTACAGCTGGTGATTTTTGTGGAAAGACAGTTTATTTGGCATTTCTGTGCTTCCCTGCATCCAAAGAGAAGGCTGGGTGAAGATGCCAAGGGGTTGTGACCCCGTGGGGTGAGGATGGGGTCGGGATGGGGTGGGGACTCAGCAGCCCCGATTCCAGGGCAGAATTCCATTCTCCTGCCCAGGAGCTGATTCCCCAAACCCCTGCAGACCCCACACTTCCCCCGGGCTCTGGGTTTGGAGGGCCAGGACCTGCCTGACAGCTCACCAGAGTGAGACATGGCTCAAGTCGCTCTCGTTCACCCCATTTTTAACCAAAGAGGCTCTTTCTGCATCATGGCTCCCACAGGCTGGACCCCGGTGTTCCCCCGGCAGCCCTGCCCCTCAAGATGGGGATGCGAGCGGCAGGGCTGTGAGGGCAGGAGGATCGTCATGGTTGTGGGTCTGTGATGGGCTGTGGGTCCGTGAGGGGCTGTGGGTCTGTGAGGATGGTGGGTGTGCCAGAGCTGTGGGTCCATGAGGGACTGTGGTTCCCTGAGGGGCTGTGGGTCCATGAAGGGCTGTGGGTGTGTGAGGTGCTGTGGGTCCGTGCCGTGGGTCCATGAGGGGCTGTGGGTG
>WBMY01000921.1:39830-68703 GCA_013397315.1 Donacobius atricapilla
TCTGAGCAGTGATAATCCCAAATAAAATACAAATACTGACACTCACTTTAACCTGCGATCTGAGCAGTGATAATCCCAAATAAAGTAGGAATACCACCAACACCCACTTGAACCTGCGATCTGAGCAGTGATAATCCCACATAAAATAGGAATACCACCGACACCCACCTTTAACCCACAATCCAAGCAGTGATAATCCCAAATAAAGTACAGATACCACCTGACACCTACCTTTAACCTGTGATCCAAGCAGTGATAATCCCACATAAAATAGGAATACCGACACCCACTTTAACCTGTGGTCTGAGCAGTGATAATCCCAAATAAAATACAAATACCGACACCCACTTTAACCTGCGATCTGAGCAGTGATAATCCCAAATAAAATAGGAATACAGACACCCACTTTAACCTGCGATCTGAGCAGTGATAATCCCAAATAAAATAGGAATACCACCGACACCCACCGGTCACTTTGGGTGACCGACACCCAGCGGTCACTTTGGGTGACCCCGTGTTGCCCTTCTCTCCCCGCCCTTGCAGACAACGTCCCGGAGGAGCTGAAGGACCCGTTCTACATCGACCAGTACGAGCAGGAGCACATCAAACCGCCCGTGATCAAACTGCTGCTCTCCAGCGAGCTCTACTGCCGCGTCTGCAGCCTCATCCTCAAGGGGGACCAGGTGGCAGCTCTGCAGGGACACCAGTCCGTGATCCAGGCGCTGTCTCGGAAGGGGATTTACGTCATGGAGAGCGATGATACCCCCGTGTCTGAATCCGAGCTGGCCTCTGCACCAATCAAAATGGTTAGCTTAATTAAATCCACCTAATCGCCTCCTTTTTATTTAACGCTGGTTAAAATAGTACGTGGAGCGAAGAGCTCTTAATTTCTAGGTCGTTAAAGCTTAGGAATGTTTTGGTTTAAATACAGTTAGGACGTAGCGTTTTTTAAAAGGGATTTTATTTTCCTGTCCTCTCTGTTTCCTTCTTTCAGAGTTCTCATATGGCGATGATTGATGCTCTTATGATGGCCTACACTGTAGAAATGATCAGCATTGAAAAAGTGGTTGCCAGTGTCAAGCGTTTCTCCACATTCAGTGCCTCAAAAGAACTGCCCTATGATTTGGAGGATGCCATGGTTTTCTGGATTAACAAGGTAAAATTTACTTCGGGAAAAGCCCGCCTGTCTTTTCTTGTCACCTTTCAGATTTTTAAAACGGATTCTGATGCATGTCTTCCTTTCTTACTTGTGCACTTCTATCATCTCTCCCTACTTTTGCAACTTTTTTTTCTTAGGGAAGAATAAACCTGGTAAATTTAAAGAAGATGATCAGGAACTAACTTAGGAAAACTGTCAAAATTGGATTCTTTCTTTTCAGACAAGTTGCTATGAGGCATTTTTTTGGTTGCTGGGTTTTTTTAGGTGAAGCACTGTTTGATGCTAAATAAGAGGATGGCCTTAACTCTGACTAGACGGAACATTTAACAGCAATACTGAATTTTTTCCCAAGGGCAGCAGTCAAGTCACTCTTTTGAGTGACGAGAGTCACATTCCAAAGAGAATGATGTCCGTGCAAACCCAGGATTGGGATTTCAGCTACTGCTAATAGAGAGTTGGTTAGAGAACTGCTGCACCATGTTTTTCTCTGAACTTTTCGTGTTTGTAGCATGAATTGACCATTAAGTACCAGGAGCAAGAAGAACACTTGTGGAAACATATCCAGTTGTATTTTAATATGTTTTCTATCCTTTGCCCCTTAAGGTGAACCTTAAAATGAGAGAGATAACAGAGAAAGAGATTAAATTAAAACAACAACTAATGGAAAGCCCAGGACATCAAAAGGTAAAACAAAATTGTCTTCAGTTATGATACTGTGTGTTGATGATGAATGGATTTAAATATCAGTATTTTCTTTGTCAGAGAAGCATCAGGGCTCCAATCCTCAAAAGTGAGATTTTCTGCATGCAGTTTGTTTTGTCTCTGTCCTCTGTGCCCTTCCTTGCCTTTGAAGCCCACTGGTGTCTTCTGACCTTCCTTTAAGTTTCTGTAGGATGAAAACAACTTGTTTCAACTAAAATCACCTGTATCAACGGTATGTGGGTAAATATGACTCAGCTTTCACAGCACAGAATATATGTTCTATATTTTGAAAGCTCTTGGGGCATATTCTTTTTGCATGGGTTATTTGTCTGATGTGTATTTAGGGACGTACTCAGGCTTTGTCCAGGAAGGATACTCTTGGCATTCAGACGTTATATATGTGTGTTTGTAGTTTGTTCCAGCTTTTTCCCTTGAAATTATATCACAATGCACTCATATTGCAAAATACAGCACACTTTCATTTCTGGAGAATGTCAGATAGGTCTTTCTCCAACATAATGTCTATCTGAACTCCCAATTTGTGATTTCATAAAACCGTAAGATAAATTATAAATAACATATTCTTTCCTCAAATTGGCACTGCTGGGCAAAGGGCTCAAAGTGTGAACGTTGAACAAGGCACAGTTGTTTAATTCTCCTCTTAGTGGCAAAGGTTTTTTATGTGCCTTTTATGGAAAATAAAAAAAGAGCTGCTTAAATTACAGGCTGATCTGTGGTCTAAAGGATCTCTTGAATTATTCGACCCTATTGGCTTTTGGATCTCATTTTAGTATCTTGAAATCTAAATTTCTAGGCTGCAAGCCCTCTGAAATATGAAAGTGTTTATTGCTGAAGTGCATTTAAGTATAACTGCTGTTAACTTGCATTGCTGATGTTCCTTTCCTATTCCTACGTTCCTTTCCTTGCTTCCTGAGCAGTCTCCTTCCAAATGGTATTGGAAATTAGTACCTGTAAGTGAACTACTTTTACACCAGTTGTCATCCACAAAATCATGGCTTTTGAAACTTCCTCAGAGTGTTTGCTTCCATTCCAATGCTTCTCTTTGAAAAAACACGCCGTGTGAGCTTTTGGGTCATCAGGCTTTGTTTTCATGACGTGCTTTCTGCATACTGTACAGCATACAGCATACTCACTTTGCAGCAGCTCAGAATTGCTTCCACACCGCAGCAGCGAGGGAGGTGGAGTAGCAATAAAAAAGAACTAGAAAATTACCAGCTGAAAATATTGAATTTGCTGGGTTTGGTTGTAAGTAGGAGCTGATGACGGCGCCGAGGTGAGAGAAAAGCTGGGCGGCTTAAACGCCTGCCTAATCTTGGAATCCACAGTTAAAATACTCAGATGTTTGTGCTTAAATAATGCTCTTACGCTGCTCCTGCACCTGCTCCGGTGCAGATTTGTAAATCTGTCAGAGCCAGGGCGCTGCTGGCCGCTGAGGTGGGGCAGGAGCTTGGCCAGGCCAGTTTGGCGGGACAGTTGCTGGCACTGTGTGCTCAGTTACGGAGCCTGGAGCTGGCACAGAGGCAGGGAAGGCAGTTTGCACATCGGAACAAGGTCGTGATTTTTCTTGGTGCTGAAATTTGAAATTGGAATATCATTTCTACTATATATTAAGGAAAAAAAAAACCAACAAAACTGCTTCTAGAAATCCTGCTTTCTTTTGTCAGAGTTTTCTGGGTTTATTTCAACTTGCAGAGATTTTCCTTTGTTCCTGTGCTTTCCTTAGCTTTGGTGCCCTTTCTCCTGCCCTTGCAGGAGCTGGTGTTACTCAGTTTCTCTCTGGGAAGATGAGCTGTTATCTCAGTTGTGAATTCCAAAGGGCAGAGCACTTGGAAAAGGCAGGTGTGATCAGGCAGCCTCCCCATGAGCTCTCTGCCTTCCCACAGAGAGCTCAGTCCCGCTGCAGCCCCCTAATCCTGTGTTTGAACCAAATCTGTGGGCTGGAGGAAAAACTTCAGCTATCTGAAATGAAAGGAAGGAGTAAACAAAGGTTGTCTCACCCCTAGTCCAGTTAGATTTTGATGGTTTACTGCCAGGTTTTGCAGTCTCTCAAAGTTGTTGTCAGATTCTGTAAACTCTGTGCTTTTTTATTTTGTGATTTTTGTTTGTTAGGGTTTTTTTTTAATATAGAATTATCTCAATTTCAGTAGCACCATTTCTGCAATTATTGCATACAAATGTCATTCATTGTATGCATGGGCAGGAGGGTTACAAACCACAACACTCAGCTTAGAAAATAAAGAAAAATTCAGAGTTTGCTGTATAAAAGATCGAAGGGTTAAGAAAACAGCAGCTGAGCAATAAATAAGGAATTAAATAAAGTCCATAAAACCCCTCTTTGATAAATTTGTGGGGTTTTTCACCAAAGCCAAAAGAAACAAGGAATCTTTACAGATTTTAGTTCTTGGTATCGACTCTCATTAATTTAAATTCCATCTAAGCCTATTGGAAAAGAAATATTTGTATCTACTTTAACTACAGGAGGAATTAAAGTCCAGAAGAATTTCTAAAGGGTTTTTTTTTTTTAATATGTGGATAAATGCTGACCCTCTCAAGCTAACCAGTTTACCTCGGTGTGCACACTTACTCTACCAGACTTAACAACCACATTTCTAGCGCATAGTGGATGTTGCTGATGCCTTTGATTTGTTTCTTGTTTGAATAATCACCATGCTATATCTCACTGTTTCTCTCTGTGTAAGCCTGATCTGATGCATGCCCTATCGCACTGCATGCTGGAACCAGTGGAATATGCTCGTGTGGTACAGTATGATTCCCATTCCATTACATCTTCGTGGAGTGCTCCAGGCTGGGGAAAAACCCAATTTGCACCTGGGGAAAGGACAGGAAAAATAGCATTAGCATGCAGAGATAGCTTTGAGTTCCTTGGGAAACTCAGCATTAGCATGTGCAAAATAAAGAGAAGAAACTGGTTCTCATTGCTCCAAGCCGTCTTCATTGCTCTGAACAGATTTTTTCACAGCCTGTGCCACCCTAAATTGACACCTAAGAGTGTGTGTGTGTGTGTAGAGCTTTCCCAGGCTGGCTTGAGAAGGGTGGGATGCCGTTGGTGAAACCCAGCTTTCCTCTGATGATTCAATGTGTGATTGGTGTGTCTGCAGAGCAGACAAGAGGTTCTGTTCAACCCCAGTGCCCTGAAGTGTCCCGGGGATGTTTGCCCAGCCTGGTGTTTCTGCCAGGCCCTGCAGTGCATTCTGCCTTTGCTTTCCCACCTTTGTCGCTCGGTTTAGACACAGCCTCCCGTAGTGTGTGAATGCTCAGGAGACAGCAACCTTGCAAAACTTGCAATGCCAAGATTTGTTCTTCAGCTGAGTGGCTTTGGCAGCTCCAGATTCCCTGAGGGCTGCGGGGTGGTTTGCACCAGAGCTTGATTTTGATCTGTAGTAAATCAAGGAGAGTTTTGCTGGGGATGTCAAGGCCTCCTCCTCTCTTGACTATTTTGGAAAGGCCGTGCTTTTTATTTTTGCACAACACCTGTGTTGCACGCAGATGTGCCACGTTCTGGTTCTCTCTGAGAGAACTTTGCTGTCTGTGGACACGACAGCAAATCCACGGATGTGGGTAAGGTATGAGAGATCACCAGCCCATCAGAATTATTTTTGCTGTGTTTCATTTTTCCCAAGCTTTAAGCATTTTCATGCAGTTGCCCATGTCTCTTTCTTTGGATCTGCTGCATTCGTGCATCTGTGTGGAGGGGTTTTGAGTTAAATTGATTATCATAAGTTAAAACGTGTGAATGAAGCGAGGAACCTGGCAGCACGGATTGCTGCTGGGCATGAGGGGGCTGAATGGCAGATGAGCAACCTGCCCTAGTGGAAGGTTCCCTGCCCCTGGGTTAGATGATCTTCAAGGTCCCTTCCAACCCAAGCCATTCTAAGATCAAAAGGGAAACGCCATTTCCTTCAGAATTGGCTTCCACGGGGAGAAAAACACAACTTTGTCAGCTGGGTTTGACTTGGGGCAGAATGGCAGAAAGGATCCAGCAAAGAGAGTTTCCAAGGCTTAACACAGATTCCTTTTTCTTTGCTTTTTTTTGGGTGGTTTTTTCTGGTCTTTTTGCCTCTTCAGCATGATGTGAGCCCTTGTTTTCTCTCTGTAGGTGCGTTACAGAAGGGACCACCTCTCCAGCAGGCAGTTACCCTATTTCCCTGTGCTGGAAGATCTGATGAAGGATGGTAGCGATGGTGCTGCTCTTCTTGCTGTGATTCACTATTATTGTCCAGAGCAAATGAAACTGGATGGTATGTAATAAAGGTTCTGAGGGAATAAAAGGAATTTATAAAAGGCTTTCAGGCTTTGAAAGCTGAACTAGATATACACGAAAAATTAAAAATGCAGCACATTTAATAGGTAGTGGACTGTGGCAGGTTGGAGGCAGGTCAAATATAGAATCTCCATTTTAAAAAGAATCTCTGTTGGATCTTGTTTTTTTTTTACTTACTGTATTTAGAAGACTGTGTTCTGTATATTATCTGAGCTACAAAGGGATCCTTTCTTTTCCAGTTTTGCATGATGTGGCTTTCTTTGCTCAAATAACTGAGCTTGGTTTCAATGCCATAAAAATGGAGTACATGTCCACCACTGTTAGCTGTTTTTCTTGCCATAACTTGGCATTTTAAAATCTAGATTTTGAAATAGTTTCTCTCAGTCTGCAGAAATCATCGCTCTTGAGCATTGCAAAACTTGAATTCTCTTCCCCAGAAAATGTTTTTCTTAATAAACCAACGTCCTTGTTGCATTAACTTCTGCAAATCAACATTTTGGATTGGTTTTTAAATTCTCAGATACGTTGTGCCTTGCAGAGCTCCTGAGTGTTTTCAGAAGGAACCAGCACTGTGAATCCTAGAAGTAACCCTTTACTATAGGCAAATCAAGATGCCTGGTTTTAATTGCTTTTGTATTTTGTCATTATGTGTGTTCTCTGTAGCCTGCTTACCTTTTCTGTGCCTGTGACAGACAGAATCCCCCATAGATTCAAAAATGAATGCAGATCTGACGCTGTTCTCTGTGGTTTTCTTCCTCCTTTTCCTGTCCCTCTGGTGCTGAGCAGGTTGAGAAATGTCACTGGTAGCCAGTAAATTCCCAGTGCTGGTGTAGAGTCTGTGAAATTCCTGTATTTAGTGTTTCTGTGAGGTGGGGCTGGAAGGGGGATCCCTTGGGACAGTGCCAGGATTTACTCAGCCCTCTCTCTCCCCTGCCCAGATATCTGTTTGAAGGAGGTGACATCAATTGCAGACAGCCTCTATAACATTCAGCTTTTGAGAGAGTTCTCAAATGAGTACCTAAACAAATGCTTTTACCTCACCTTGGAGGACATGTTGTATGCTCCTTTGGTTTTAAAGGTAAGAAACATAACAAAATACATATTTTTCAATGAAATGTGGGTAAATCTTGAGTGTTTCCTTAATGTGAGGTGTCGTTTTCCTTTTTTTTTCTGTTTCAGCCTAATGTCATGGTGTTCATTGCAGAGCTCTTCTGGTGGTTTGAGAATGTCAAACCAGACTTTGTACAACCAAGAGATATCCAGGAAATAAAAGATGGTGAGTTTGTAACCACAGATAACTCATGGCATGTTATTTAGAGAGTACTTACATTGCAGTGAAACTGCTGCCTGGTGGTGTTTCCTCAGAAGCTTTATTTCTGCCCAAGGTTTATTCTTGCTGGGGATCTTTGAAAAGCAGTGAAGTAGAAGGAAAATTATTCCTAGATCTGACGCAGTTCGTCACACACACACAAACACACACTCACACTTTGGTCAGAGGGCATGAACCAAAAACTGATTTATTTAAAAGTTTGACTCCATTTATAGTATTTCTACAAAGGCCAGGGATTGAGGGAGAAGGTTGACACCTCTCCCCATCCCTGGTTAAGACAACTGTCCATCAGCTGTCCATAGCTCTAAGAACAGAATGAAAACTTTCCTTAAAACTACAATAACATTGGCCAGTGTTTACAGACCAGAGTGTAAGAAAGAGCCCAAAACATGAAACTGTGAAACAGAAGAGAAGGCTGAAAAAGTCAGGGCGACACTAGATCCACTTGAGTTCTAATTTTTTGGATGGATAATTTTTGAACAGCTAATATCCCCCTCCCTAAACCCACTCCTTAATTACTAAATTGTAACTTCCATTAAGCTCACCAGAAGACAGATACTTTAAACAAAGCCTGATACTTCAGGTTGCGCTGCAAAGTTCCCACTGTACCCTGTGCTACCTGAGAGCTGCCTGTGCTGTTGTGCTCCCTCCGTGGCCGCTCGGAGTGGTGCTGACACTGTCCCTTTGTGCCCAGTCAAGGCAGTGATGCAGCAGAAGAGCAGCCGGCCCCCCGTCCCCATCTCCAACGCCACCAAGCGCAGTTTCCTGGCCGCTCCTGCCAGCCCGAGCCCAGCAGAGCTGCAGCCGCCAGCCCAGGCGGCCCCCGAGGCCTGCAGCAGGTACTACCTGCACCCCGAGGAGCCCGACTACCTGTGAGTCTGTCTTCGTGTTGTTCCACCTTCCCTTTATGCCTCTGTTTGGATTGCCTGGGGGTTTGTGCTGCTGAATGTTGTCGTTTTGGCACAAATTGAGTGATCTTAGAGTGCCTAAAGGGGCTCCAGTGCTGGACAGGGACTTGCTTGGAGCAAGCTGCTCTTGTGGAAGCTGTCCCTGTCCATGGCCGGAACTGGATGGTCTTTAAGGTCCCTTCCAAGCCAAACCATTCTGGGGTTCTGTGAAAACAAACTTCAGCGTGATCTGGTGTGCAGGAAGGTTGATGGAAAGGGTTTTCAGCTGACATAAATTTCATGGTGACCTCTAAGTTGTTTCAGCCTTTATTTTGTTTAGAGTTACCATTTACATAACCAATGTTTTAATTCCACTGTGTTTAGAAACTCAGTTTAATTTCAGGTTTACTTTTGTGTTGTTACATGCGAATAACTTCTCTTTAAGGAACTTCTTAAAAATTAATGATACTATGTTTTAAAGAGGATGAGGGTAATTTACCAGTGTAACTTCACAATTTGGTATTTTTTTCCTGATTATAGAAAAAAAACTTCTTTGTAGTGATGAATTTTTGCTTTTCTGAATTAGTGGCAAAGGAGGAAGCCCTGCCTTCAGCCCTTCCCATCCACTGCTGCCTTTGAGGCAAAAGCAACAAAAATCTCTACAGGGAGAAGACAGCCCTGGTAAGTCTGCCTTGAATTTGCCTTTCACCAGGCAATGGCTGTCAGTGTCAATAAAACAATTAATTAAAATGTAAGTTAATTTCTATAAATTATTTAGAATTTAATTAAACCGTGGTAACACAAGTGGGTGAGCATGTTGAGTTTGAGTAAATCTTAAAGAGCTTTTAAGAAACTTAGTGGATTTTACTGTTTTTCTGACTTTGTGTCTGTCTGGTGGCAGCTGCAGCAAATCTGTTTTCTGCTGCCATCTGTTGGGGAAGAAGTCGATTCTGTTTCTACATTTGCTATTAAATGAGGTAAAAGTGCTGATTTAAAGACCGTTTCTAAACTATTATCAATTAAAAACCATTTCAGGCCATCGGCACCGTTCGAATTCTCTGACCCGCGTTGATGGGCAGCCACGAGGGGCAGTTTTGGCGTGGCCAGAGAGGAAACCCAGGTGAGGGAGGCGTTTATTTATTACAGCATTGCTCGAGGAAACGATACTGTGACAATTTGATCCTGGTAATGTGGTATCCAACTGCCCTAGAACTGCACTGGCAGTCGCTTAATTTTATTTTCTCTTTACGTGCACTTTCAGAGCTGACTGATTTTAGCTTTGCAATTGAAAATATGTCAGGCGTGATTTTCAGGAGGTGCTGTTGAAAATGGAAGCGTCTGAAGTTGCTGCTTGGTATCGCTGGTCACTTGTGATACAGGATGCGCTTTAAAAATAAAACAGGAATTTTAGCTGTCTGTATCATGGTCTTTATTGCAACAAATTGAAAACCTTGTCGTGCCTGAGTGCCAGTAGATTCTTCTTATCTTTTCTAGGCCTCTGTCTCAGCCAACACCGTTTGCCCTTCATCATTCTGCCAGTACTGACGTGGACCCTGGCTCTGGGGACAGCATTAGCCTGGCCAGGTCCATCAGCAAGGACAGTCTCGCTTCCAACATTGTCAGCGTAACCCCCAAAAACCAGCCCCACCCTCCCTCGGTGAAAGCTAACGGCAAGAGCTTGCTGAACAACGTAGAAATGGAGGATGAAGATGAAGAGCTCATTGCAATCATCAGATCTGAAGAAAGGCCAAACCGTGGCGACCCTGAGGTGCAGAATGCAGCAGCCAGGGTGCCCAGCATAATGGCCACAACGTGGTCTCCAAAAACAAACAGCGACCCTTCGGACAGCAAACCCGAGAGTTTTTACCTGGAGCCTTTAATGCCTGCAGTCCTGAAACCAGCCAAGGAAAAACAGGTCATCAATAAAGAGGATGAGTGTGGGGAGGGGAAGCAGAGGAGTTTTGTAACAAAGAGGTTAAATGAAGGACACTTGTCTTTGCTCCGCAAGAAGGCAACGAGCAGTCATGGTGAGCATGACCTCAATAGGACTTTTACTCCAATTTCTAGCTCTGATTTCACTCCAGTTGCAGATCCCAGTTCTGCAGATGCAGTGGCCCTGGGGGAAGCAGGTGTAGAAGCTTCCAGACCTTTGGCTGGTAGCAGTTTAGATCCTTCCTCTCAGGAGCTATCCACTGGAGGATTCTTCCTTCATGCTGCTAAACCCGACGATGAGGTAACAAGTAAAGTCAGTGTGAGTTACGGGAAAGGTCTCAACCTGCACGTTCAGGATACAACCTGGACTATGGTGAGACAGGACTCCGAGCCGGATCTCTTGGACATGGAAGACGCTGACCAGGATCTGGTGGCCATGGACAGCCACCCTGTAGTCGCCAAATACATCGGTGAGGAGGAATCTGCCAAGCTGCAGGAGGACATGAAGGTGAAAGAGCACGAGGACAAGGACGACGCCAGCGGCCGCTCCAGCCCCTGCCTGAGCACCATTTCCCAGGTGAGCAGCGTGTCCATGGCCAGCGGCAGTGTCCGCATGACCAGCTTTGCCGAGAGGAAGCTGCAGAGGCTCAACAGCTACGAGACCAAGTCCAGCACGAGCAGTTCCCAAAAAACCACCCCGGATGGGTCAGAAAGCTGCCCAGCACCGCTGACCACGTGGAAGCAAAAGCGAGAGCAGAGCCCCAACAGGCAGAACAAAGACAACGTTAATCTTTTAGCTTCGGAGCTGGTGCAGCTCCACATGCAGCTGGAAGAGAAACGCAGGGCCATAGAGGCTCAGAAGAAGAAGATGGAAGCCTTATCAGCCAGGCAGAGACTAAAATTGGGCAAGGCAGCTTTCCTGCATGTTGTTAAAAAAGGGAAATCTCCTGATGGTCCACAACCTCTTAAACCAGAGCATTTTGCAAAAGAATATTCTCGGCACAACGGGGAAGATTTAGATGAAGTTTCTTTGGGTTCCAGATCTGAGGAGTTTCTTGTGAAAGAGGAGGAGAGAGAAGAAATGCTCAATGATTCTCAAGAAGTGGCAAAAGTAAAAATGCAGGAAAGCCTGGCTTTTGCTGAGCAACACAAACCAAAAGACCCTGCTGCTCTGCACGATTTGGAGAAAAGTAAAATTATTTCCGTTGCCCTCCTAGAAGACAATGTGACTGAAGCCGATATAAATGAATGTGATCTTTCTATCGAGAAGCTGAATGAAACAATCAGCACCCTGCAGCAGGCCATCTTAAAGATCTCCCAGCAGCAGGAGCTGCTCATGAAATCTCCAACAGTGCCATCCCCAGGAACCAGAAGTAACTCTCAGGACCAAAAGGTGAAGCCTTCGATTCATTTTGTTGAGCCCCTGTCTCCAACTGGGATGAACAGCCTGCGGAAACCGCCGCGGTTCGGCCAGGGCAGGACTCCCCGCCCGGGAAGGCCTTCAGAGCTGAAAGTCCCGAAGGACAGGCAGCAGAATTCAGCGCGTGTTAAAACCCCGACGCCCAGCCTAGAAAACCTTCCACATTTGAGACCTTTCCCACCCAATAGCTTGGCAAAGACGCCCACGGAAGCGGGATTGGAAAGCAGTCCTGATCATGGAAGTGGTTCCCAGGAGAAGTGTTTCTTTGATACCTATAGACTTCACGATGAGAGCAATCAAAGGGCACTTGTTCTCTCCACCTCCAAAGATGCAAATATTCTGTCTGAAATGAGCAAGGAGGTGAATAACAGCTTCAAGGAAACAGGGTTGAATTCTTCTGATGGCTCAGGAAAAGAAAATGTCCCAGTGGATGAGCCCCTGAGAAGCAAGGCTAATCTCATTGAAGTAGATTTGTCTGACTTAAAAGCTCCAG
Organism: Donacobius atricapilla; assembly: GCA_013397315.1. Taxonomy (NCBI): domain Eukaryota; kingdom Metazoa; phylum Chordata; class Aves; order Passeriformes; family Mimidae; genus Donacobius; species Donacobius atricapilla. Next base: position 52,057 of record WBMY01000921.1, read on the forward strand.
ATGAAGGAGAACTTGAAAACCAGGATAGCTCCACGGATATGATTAGTGAAGGTGATCAGAAGTCTGGTGTGGGTTTTTTCTTCAAGGTAAATGTGTTCCCTTTCTCTCTTTGGCTCCTGTTACGCACTCAGCCAGCATTAGAACTGGTGTTTCCCAGTCTCCTGATGGAGCACAGCCCTCATCCGTTGCAATATTTGAATATAAAAAAGCTGCACTGGAAAACGATTACTTTTGGAAAAAGGGAGAGATCTGCTCTCACAACATTCAATGTCTTAATTTGTGCTTAGCAATGATTATTGTCAATACTGCAAAAGTGTGAACGTGATGATACTTTCTCTTTTAGTTTCTCTTTCAAGAAAGTCAAACCAGTCTCAGGGAATTTAACTTTTGGGCCCTTTGTAGTGTGATTAATTTTGTCCGATTTTGATTGCACTGGGATTATTTGTGGTGTCCATCCTGGCCCACACCATAGTTGCGTTGTACTTTGCAGGTCTGGAAGGTTTTGTGATGATTAAAGATATTTAAAAACAAGTCAGAGTAAGATGAGCCCCTTTTTTTTCTCCTCACAGACTTAAGGGAACACTAAAACTATCTCTTAATTTTTTTTTGAGCAATAGGAGGTTTTGATCTACACTCCCCAATTCTAAAACCGTAAAGATTTCCAAAAGTAATAGTTATTCTTCAAACTTTCCTGGAATAATCAGCAATCTCGTGATGTCCAGCTTAATATATTGGCCGCTATTCCTTAAAATCCTCATCCCTTTGGGTTTTGCAGGATGAACAGAAGGCAGAGGACGAGCTGGCCAAAAAGCGCGCGGCCTTCCTTCTGAAACAGCAGCGCAAGGCCGAGGAGGCTCGCCTGAGGAAGCAGCAGCTGGAGGCTGAGGTGGAGCAGAAAAGGGATGAAGCTCGGTAATGATGCACAGAAGAGAATTTCCCTTTATTTTTGGGTGAGGAAGTTGTTCCGTGCTGAATGCACTGATCCTGTGTTCGCTTTTGGCAGCCGCAAAGCCGAGGAGGACCGGATACGGAAAGAAGAGGAGAAGGCTCGGCGAGAGCTCATCAAGCAGGAATATCTGAGGAAGAAACAGCAGCAAATTCTGGAGGAGCAAGGGCTTGGGAAGCCCAAATCCAAGCCCAAAAAACCCAGGCCAAAGTCAGTCCATCGTGAGGAATCTTACAGCGATTCAGGCACCAAGTGTTCCTCCACACGTAAGAATCAGGATTTGTTTGCTCTCCCCGAGTTTCAAATCTGCTGGAACCAAATGTGTTTGACATTCTCTCTCCTGTTTCGTAGCTGATAATTTGAGCAGCGCTCAGTCTGGTTCCAGCCTGTCTTTGGCCTCAGCAGCAACAACGGAGCCTGAAAGTGTTCACTCTGGTGGCACTCCCTCGCAGAGGTACAGCCGCCTTCTCTGGGGCTTCTCTGGTCCTGGGGGATGAAACAGCTTTGGGTTTCAGGGCTGTTTGCTTCTCCTCGCTGGCAGGGGAGCATGATCAGCACTGCTGAATTCATCTGCTTTATGCAGCTGCCAACTGCAGTGTTCTGTACAAACTTGCAATTTTTTTTTTTTATTTTCTCCCAGAGGAGTCAAGAGTTTTGCTTTGATTTCTAGCGAGGAGAATCTGACTGCTCTGGGGAGGATAAAGGAGAATGATCTGTTCCATTCAGAGACAGCAGCATTTATGTGAGGTTACAGGGCCGAACCCCAAAATCTTGGCATATAATTTTTTATTTATTTCCCTCCCAGAGTTGAATCAATGGAGTCCTTACCCATTCTGAGCAGAAATCCCAGCAGAAACACAGAGAGAGACTGGGAGAACGCTTCCACAGCATCTTCTATTGCTTCAGTGGCAGAATACACAGGTGCCTGCTTTGTTTTAGTTCAGTTTGCTTTTGTTTAGTTTGTTTTATTCAGTTATTATGAATACCAGGTCAGGAAAACCTGTGATGTGTTTCATGTTATTTTTGAGAAGTTGTCAGGTGTGTTTTGTTCTGTTTAATAGCTCTAAAAGTAAGTCATTCTAGAAAAATAATGAGGTTTTTTTCTCTTTTTTTCACTTTGAATGAAAATCATAGTGTTCATAAATGTTGGGCAGATAATTTTGACGTATTTTATCTTCCTTAGGTCCAAAATTATTTAAGGAACCCAGCAGCAAATCCAACAAACCTATTATTCACAATGCTATATCTCACTGCTGTCTTGCTGGAAAAGTGAATGAACCACATAAGAACTCAATATTAGAGGTAACCATTAAAATTATTAGTGCACTCTCAATCACATGGGGCTGTAATGCCGATTTCATAATCCCACTGATGTGCTGTGTGAATTCCATTTCCTAAAATGCGGCTGTAGAGAGCATTTTTCGCTTTCCACGTGGAAAACGCCCTCCTTTAGTGTTTAGAGTTCTGCTTTTAGGTTTATCAAGGGACCGGAAAATTATGCTAAGAGGAGGAACCACTCAGCTGAACCCTTGGCATGGTTCTCCCCGTGAACAACCCCTGTGTACCTGGTTGTTTTTGCTGCAGGAGCTGGAGAAATGCGATGCCAACCACTACATCATCCTGTTCCGTGACGCCGGCTGCCAGTTCCGAGCACTTTACTGCTACTACCCCGACACGGAGGAGATCTACAAGCTGACTGGGACAGGGCCAAAGAGCATCACCAAGAAAATGATTGACAAACTCTATAAGTACAGCTCGGACAGAAAACAGTTCAACGTGATCCCAGCCAAAACCATGTCGGTGAGCGTGGACGCGCTCACCATCCACAACCACTTGTGGCAAGCCAAGCGACCCGCGGTGCCAAAGAAGGGCCAGAGTCGGAAATGACAGCCAGCCCGCGGGGAGAAGGTTGGCGCGCTGGGATTGCGTTGAGGCAAGACGTGTTTGCCATTTTCCTCCAGCTCGGGGTGAAATGTGCGGAACCGCGGACGTTTTTTAAGAAGCTTCGGGACGGAGAAGCGTGGATGCGAAGTTCTTGAGGATGAAGGACGGTCGCCGGTGTTTTTTATGAATGGTCAATCTGCTGTTACACCCAATGCTAACTACTGTGGCTTTCAGCTGACGAGGGACTGTGCATGTAGCAAGATCTTGAACGAGTGGATTTCCTTTTACTTGAAGCTTTTCATCGGTACAAATTGGGAATAATTTAATTCTCTCTCCTCTCCACCTCATTCCCTCCTTTTTCTCCTGGCATCCTTAAAAGTTGGCAAGCTCCGAACTTGGGTAGAAGGATTGAGCAGATCTTGGGTGAAGTGCTTTGGGTTTGGTTTGGTTTTATAAACAGTCTTTAGGGAAATCTTCCTTTGAGACCTTTTTGAGGAACTGTTGAATACATCCAGTTGTTGTACTGTATCTACTGCCAACGTGTCCAGCTCTCAGATTTCTGAAAAAAAAGCCCCACCTTGTGCTGCTCAGAACAGAGGTTACTTGCAGGATCTGTGTAGAATAAGCATTGCAAGGATTGCAAAAGCCAGTCTTTTTCTAAAAAAAAAAAAAAAAAATATATAAAAAATGAGGAAATGGTTCACAAATATAAAGATCTCTGGAATACAATCATGAAGAGGCATAAACAGGTGCTACTAGCTGGAATGTGCCTGGCTGAAACTTAAGGCAAGCTGAATGGAGCCCAGTGATTACTGATTTCAGTTTCAGGTAGTGTCCTAAGGATTTGTTTGCTTTAATCAAGGTGGATGCTGGTAGGTATAGAACATTTCCACTCTGAGCACGCTACTCCTGTACGATGGTGCACTTAATGATCACAGATTTTAATGTTTTTATTACATCATGAAATGTAATTCTACTTTCTTTGTCCTGTCTTTATTCTGAATGAGCAGCATGCTCTACGATGAAGAGTGTGTTATGTTTTTTATTTTGGGTGATATATTAATATATATTGTTTTTCTCATTTGAAAGCAATTTTTAAACAGAGACATTTGCATTTGTTTCAAAAGCCCAAATAAGTCGAATGGCTTGGATTTCTTTTCATGTTGAAATATTAAATCTTGAGTTATGACCTTAAAAGTCTTTGTGTTTTGGCAGATTAAATTTTTGTCTGTGGTAACAGGGTATATTTGCAGTTCCTTTTTTTTAATTTTTTTTTTTTTTAACCACTCCCATGTCTCATTCTTGGCCCCAGCTGGTTCCCAAGTAGATTTCTGTAGCTATTCCCTAATTAATTTAACCTGCTAACGAGCTCCTGCTCCGTGGGTTTGACACTTCCTACCCGCAGCTCCTGCGGGTTCCGACTTGGGTTTGCACATGTTTACTTTTCTTTGAAGTGTTACTTGAATTGGTGTCCCTGGAGAGCAGGAGGCCCTGCCTTGACCTCCAGGGGAGCTGAGCTCTAAATCCAGTGTCATTCTTGCCCTTGGAGATGATGGAAGGGACAGCGAGTTGTGCACAGGGGGAATTAGGGCATGGCAGAAAGTGCTGGGTAGGTAGAGCAAAGTGAAGGTCTTCCAGTGCAGTCTCTCCGTGGTTTTTTTTCCCCTTCCAGGACTCCCTGGCTAGGCTGCTGCGACTTTGTAAATTATGTTAGATAGTTTGCTGCTTGTAAATAATGAAAGGCTTTATGGTTTCTAAAGTGCTAAGTATTAAACACCGTCATGAGTGTAACTTTTGTTACCATGCTCTTCATGCTTGTGCTTTATTTCTCACTGTTTGATATTATAAACCATATTTATTTTATGAAACACTGAAATTTAATAAAAATCATTAACTGATTTCCTTTTTATTTCATGCGTACTTTTGTTGGTGTGAGCACTTCATCCCCTCCGAGAACTAATTCACTTTAAAGATGTGCTGTTCTGCTTGGTAAAGCTTCACCTGCACGGAGCTGCAATAACTTTGTGACTAGAGCTTGGTTCTCCTGATTGCAGGGGGCAGGAACGGGACCTAAAAGCTCTCAGAAAATTGGGAAATAGTTTCAGGATTTATTTCAACACTCCTGAATCTCTCTGCTGGGGCTCCTTTGATCTGTGGAGTCACTCAGGGACAGAATTTCGGTAATTTTTCAGTGTTGAGGCTGGGGTTAAATTTATGGAATTCTGAACACAGAGGATTTCTGACTGTGGCTTTAGTGACCTCACGTTTAACCCTTCCCTCCCAAGGACACAAAATCCTGATGTGTAGCCCTGATAAGGTGATCTGGACCCCGACAACTGTGCCGGTGTCACTTCTAAAAATCCCTGCTTAGAAAATGGGATTTTGTCCTTTTAGAGCACAGTGTGAATGAATCCCTGAGAGCAGGGAAATGTGTGGGAGCCACCTGATCCCTGCAGGTAAATGGAATTATTTTGGCAACCTGCAGCTGAAGCTGCTTGTTTGGGTTGGTTTTCCCCAGGATCAGCTGGAGCCAGGGTTGTTCCCTCTTAGCTCTGTCCAAACCAGCAGATCAAAACTGGATAAAAACTCCTCCAGCTGCTGCCAGAGGTTCTGGCTGTGCTTCCTGGGAGGCAGAGGAGAAAGTGGGAGCTCTCTCTGTGACCTCTCCCCGTTCCTTACTAACAAATCCAAGAATGTACATCTTTAAAGTGCTCTCAAGTGCAATTTCTTCCTCTCCAGCTCTGCCCATCAGTCTGTGTGTTCCATGTGCTGTTTGCATCTGTACCTGCTGTGGTTTTGTCTCATTGTCATCCTGCTCTCAGGTCGGGGAGCAGTTCAAGCCGAAAGAATCTGAACTTGGAAAATATTAACTCACTTTGGAAGCCTTCACCTGCACTGGAAGGGCTGGGTGTGCCAAGAAAATAAAGCTGATTTTTGTTCCCACTGCGCTGGGGAGCTGAGTGCAGAAATCTCTGGAGTTTCTCTTCCTCCAACCAGGGGTTTGGGGCTGTAGTTTGAAATAATGACAGGAATGAGTTCTCAGGACTCGAATTTTCCATTCCTTTTGCTTTCCCCCCTCACAAATCCCCAGAACTGATGACCAGAGCAGTGTCAGANCAGGTTACCACTCAGACATTGGGCTTCCCTTACCATGAAGTAAGTAAAAAATAATTATATAATTTTTTTAAATTTTCTAATTCTAAAAAGCAAATATTCCCCTGAGCTTTCTGTTGCAGGTTTGTTAAGGCTTGGTTTGGTTTTAGAGGGTTTGAAGGTTTCAAGCTTGCCGTGGGCCTGTGAAAAGGTGCATTTTTACTCTTCTGCTCCAAGTGGTAAGTTCAGCTCTTCTTTGAAAAAATTCCCTGAAATTTTGAAGGAAAATGCCACTCCAGAACTGGAATTTTATGCCCCTTCCTTCTCCAGCCTGTGCTGAGCACGGGCATGTTCCTATTGTAAAAATTACGGGGTGGATTTAATTTGCTTGTCTGTGCTAAATATAAATTCACTTTTATCTTGGTGCTGAAATCCTGTCATAGTTTTCTGATCCATCCCTCTGAACTTGTTCAGAAATAACACATTTATTGTCGTGAGGAAGAAAAAAAAAAAACCTCTGGGGAAGTGTGTGCAGCAGGGATGATGAAATATTCAATATCCAGCCTTTGTTAAAATTCAAATGAGGCACTTGAAAGAATGATTTGAGGCCCATAAACCTCCCCAAATTATTGTGGCATTACCTGTAAATCTTAACAAAGGAAAACCTCTTCCTTTTGACTCTGTCTTCCAGGGAATAACCATAAAAACTGAATTTACAGCAAAATAAAAAATCCTTCCTGGATTTGGTTTCCTTTTGGTTTCCCAGCCTCACCAACCCCAGTATTTTTAATATATATTTTTATGCTGTAGACTTTCTTTTCTCTGCTACAAGGAATTTGTAGCGTTAGAAGCTGATTTANGACAGGAATGAGTGCTCAGGACTCGAGTGTTCCATTCCTTTTGCTTTCCCCCCTCACAAATCCCCAGAACTGATGACCAGAGCAGTGTCAGACCACCCCAAGCCCCCTCACTTTTTATTTTATTTAATTTATTGTGTAATTATAGCAACGAAGGAGGTGTCTCCTGTTCGCTCTGAGCAGACTCCTGGGAATTTGGTCACTGCTGCTCCCACCCCTGGCATGGAGCAGCCCTCGTGGAGGTGGACTAAGCTGTGCTTATCCAATTAAGTGGCTTGCAGTTAATTAGGGGGTTAAATGTAATTAATTTTCAGCAGTTGAGGGAGGGGNTGAACTTGTTCAGAAATAACACATTTATTGTCGTGAGGAAGAAAAAAAAAAACCTCTGGGGAAGTGTGTGCAGCAGGGATGATGAAATATTCAATATCCAGCCTTTGTTAAAATTCAAATGAGGCACTTGAAAGAATGATTTGAGGCCCATAAACCTCCCCAAATTATTGTGGCATTACCTGGAAATCTTAAGAAAGGAAAACCTCTTCCTTTTGACTCTGTCTACAGGGAACAACCATAAAAACTGAATTTACAGCAAAATAAAAAATCCTTCCTGGATGTGGTTTCCTTTTGGTTTCCCAGCCTCACCAACCCCAGTATTTTTAATATATATTTTTATGCTGTAGACTTTCTTTTCTCTGCTACAAGGAATTTGTAGCGTTAGAAGCTGATTTACCTCAACTGGGGCAAATATTTGAATGAATTTTGGTTCATTTTGCAGAGTTACTTCCTCTTCTTTTCTGCGTCTGCTGCTGTGGAAGGTGGAACAAGAGGAAAAAGTGAAGAATCCGCTGCTGGGAAGTGCTGAAATCCCCTCGTGCAGAGCATGAAATCCTGTTCTGCAGCTTTGGATGGGTTTTCATCCCGTGAGAGCTGCTCTTGGTGGTTTAAAATTACCTTAATTTGGGTGTAAGCATTGCAGTTCAGGTGTCCTGGAAAGTCAAGAGGATTTTGTTCTTCATGTACAGTTTTATCTGGTTTAAAGCCAATAATTAAAAAGTAATTTAGCAGGGACTTGGCTTCCTGCTGTCCTTGTACTTGCAGCTTCCCCACCTGTATGTTCAGCCCAGAATTATCTTCCCTATTTAAGGGATGCTGCTTGTGTCCTCCTGTGTGATTTTAAATAAAGAGATTTTCACACTATTCACCTAAAATGCTGAATTAAAACAAGCTCTGCTCCCCTGCTTTGATGTCCAAGCTAAAATCTTTGTGTATGAGCGTAGCATGCTCTGGAAATGTTGGAAAATGTTGGAAAATCTTGGGAAATCTTGGAAACTTTGGAGCCAGTGACAAGCTTTGAAGTGTTGGGAGGTAGAAGAACGTGTACTGAATCTTGGCTAAAAACCCCCTTAAATACCTACAAAATTTAATGCATTTATTAAATCATAGAAATTAGGATGAAATAAATAAATAATCTTTAAAAGCTCCTCTACCCCACCAGGCCCTTTGTGCCTGACTGCACAAAGAGTTTGAAAATGAAGTTAAAAAATAAAGTTGCGAAGATCTGCCTTGAGCCTCAACTTTAAACCACATTATCCCATGGATTTTAAAACAAAACTCCCAGAAAAAAAAAAAACCAAAGAAAAATCAGACAGCGGCGTCTCCTGTTGCTGCATGCAGCTCTTTTATTTTCATTTATCTTTACAGAAATGTGAAGCATCTTCACAAGAATTGTACAAAACCCTCTCCCCTTGGCTGGCTGCATCCCAGCAGAGCAGCTCCCGGAATTCGGCCTCCGAGAGGAAAGACGGGAGTTGCTGTGGCCGATAAAAATCCATGCAGGAGCTGAGCTTGGAATAAAAACGTCCTGTTCTAGAGAGATTAAACAAAAAAGGGGCAGAACAGGAAATAAATATACCCATAACATCGGTTTGAGTAGTGGAGTTTAATGCAGGATACGCGCGTTTAGTCCGTTAGTGGGACACGGAACATGCGCCGGAGCCGTTGCTGGAAAACCCCAAAAATATTCCAGCCGTCCTCGTTTCGGCATCCCCCAGGGCCTGCCAGGTCTCTGCATTGGAGCACAACCACTTCCTCCAGAAAAAGGGGATTTTTTCCCATGGTTGGAAGCGCTGCCCATTCTCCTCCTCCCACGGAAGCTCCTTGTGCCCCTTTCCCCGCGGGCGACTCTCGGTCGCCGCATCAACGTCCGCGGGACCATTAGAAAAATAAACTGCTTTTGTCTTTGCATTAGTAGTGTAACTGAGGCTAAGGAGATAGAAAAAAAAACCCCACGAACCCTTGGTTCTCAGACTTGCGTTGCCCACGGGTGAGTATTTACAGGCTTTTCCCCATCCCCTGGGAAGGTCGGCTGGGAATTTACACCGGAGAGGGAACGCCGAGGGTTTGGACACGGAGCTCCCGCTCCAAGCGCGGGGTTTGTACGCCAAACAAACATCGAAGTACAGGGATATCGAGGGCGTTTGGATGGTATCACCAAACCACGCAGAGCCTTCAGTCCTTTTGGCACGTGCTTTCCCCTTGGGAATATTTTTTCCTCGATTTATTTATTTTTCCTCCATTTAAGGGGCGGGAAGGAGCTGTGTGTGCCCGCTGAGGAAGGAGGGACCCAACACCGCGGCCAATGGAGCCTCTGGAACACAGATTTGGCCACGTGGCTGACCTGGCCGCCCAGGGCTGCGGGGTGAAATTTTAAGTAAATTCAGGGGTTTTAAAAGAAATTTAATTTTCCTGCCACGAGAGGGTTGAGCTGAGGAGCTGCGCTCGCTTCCCTGCGCGCTCACACACAGCTCACAGCCAAACAAACAAAAAAAAACCATAAAAATTGTATGTTCTTGGTAAATACAGGCAAACAATCGCTCCTCTTGTTTTATTTGGGGTCTGAGCTTTTGTTTGTTTGCTGGTTTGGGTTTTTTGGTTTTTTTCTTTTTGACCTGTAATACTGCTTTGTTCCATTCTCCCTTGAAAGCAAAGTGGGGTTTGGAAAATGATCCCTGTTAAATGCAGACACTTAAATACATTAATACTCCATGATCTGAGCACCCTGAGGCTTCAAGTTAACACAGAGCCCACGTGTCCTTCCGTGCTTCAACCACACCCACTTTTTAACCTATAACTTTTTTTTTTCGCCATTTTTAAATGACAGATTTGGCATGTGAAGCTTCAAACAGAAATAAATAAAACACGTGCCTGCCTTAACCAAACAGATACGAAATTAATCGTTAGGAATCCATCAAAAGTGCCCCAAAAGGCTTTAAAGACAGTTCTGTTTGTGCCCACAGCCCTCAGGGTTGGAGGGGGGCACTCGCTGCTTTTACCTGTGGTACCTCAGCGAGCCTGGGATGTGCCACCACTCAGGGGATCCTGCCTGGCACTTCAGGAAAAAAAAAAAAACAATAAAAAAGTAGAAGATGGACCCCAAAACCTCAACCAGGCACAGCTGGTCTCCCTCAACACCTTCTCGAGGTGATACCAGCCTTGGCACTGGTCCTGCCCTGGGCATCTCTGTTCTCCCTCAGGGCCACGGGCAGGATGGGCAGCACATCCCCATAGGCTGCGGCATCTCCCCAGCTGCTTCAAACTCATTTTAAACAGGTTTGGGCTTGTTTTCTTTCCTGTTTTCTTTGTAAACATTGATTGGGGGGTGGGATACTGGGGAGCAAANAGCAGGCCACGGCCAGGACGGACAGACTGCCCTGGCGGGAGGGAAAAGGGCTGAGAGGAGACACCAAACCACCGCACAAAGGTGTGGGGCCCCGGCCAGCGCAGGACGAGCACCCCCGAATCCCCCCGGGCAGCTCAGCTCCAGCAGCAGCGCAGGGGGACACAAACCCAGGGGCTCGGAGGCGCTGCCACAGAGCCCGCCCGGCTCTCAGGGCTCGGTGCATTTTGGTTTGGGAGATGCCAGGAGGCGCCGAGGGCAGAGCAGCCCCTGCCATGGCCCCTGGGCTCGGTGCATTTTGGTTTGGGAGATGCCAGGAGGCGCCGGGGGCACAGCAGCCCCTGCCGTGGCCCCGCGGGGGCTGCACCGCCCTGTCCCCTCCATCCCGCCCGTGCCACGGCCACCAGAGCCCTTCCCCAGCGCGGCCACCCGGAGCAGAACCCCGCCACGAGTGAAAGAGCAGAAGTTTGGGTACCCCGAGGGACTCCTGGCGAAGGAGGAGGAGGAAGAGGAGCAGGNGAGCAGAGAAGTATGTAAAGTTATTCACTTGGCAGTCAAATAAACCCTTTCCACGCCGACGTTGTAGAATGTGCAAAAGNCCTGGGCTCGGTGCATTTTGGTTTGGGAGATGCCAGGAGGCGCCGGGGGCACAGCAGCCCCTGCCGTGGCCCCGCGGGGGCTGCACCGCCCTGTCCCCTCCATCCCGCCCGTGCCACGGCCACCAGAGCCCTTCCCCAGCGCGGCCACCCGGAGCAGAACCCCGCCACGAGTGAAAGAGCAGAAGTTTGGGTACCCCGAGGGACTCCTGGCGAAGGAGGAGGAGGAAGAGGAGCAGGGTTTCGGTGCAGTCTCACTCTGGTCTTTACCAGCCCCATAAATGCGACCACCCTGCACCATCCGGGGCGGCACCGACCCCAGCCCCGCTCCCCCGGCCTCATGGGCCTCTGGGCTCAGCCACGTCCCACCAGCACCAGCGAAGACTTTCTCACTAGTTGCGGTATCGGTATAAAAAGTTAAAATCCCCGGGGGCTCAGGGCCGCCGGCTGCGGATGTGTCCGGCTGTGCCGCCCTTCCCGGAGCTCCGGGCATCGCTGCCGGGGCGCAGAGCCAGGCTGGGCATCGCCTTTCTCCGGGGCACCGCGGGCAGCAGCCGCCGGGCCCCGGGGCTGGGCCGGGCTCTCGTTCCCCGCCCGCCCCGGAGGGGCTGCTCCTGTCCCGGGGGATGCTCCTGTCCCGGAGGGGCTGCTCCTGTCCCGGGGGATGCTCCTGTCCCGGGGGATGCTCCCGTCCCGGGGGATGCTCCCGTCCCGGAGGGGCTGCTCCTGTCCCGGAGGGGGTGCTCCCGTCCCGGGGGATGCTCCCGTCCCGGGGGATGCTCACAGCTGGGTCTCGTCGCGCGTTTCGGGGTTGCCGGAGCCCAGCTTGTTGCTGCAGCTGCTCTTGCGGCTGTGGCCGTCATTGGCCACGTGTGCCAGCGGGTCGGAGCGGATCAGGTACCTGCGGGGCACAGCCTGGTTAGACCCCTGGAACCCCCAGAATTGAGGCTGGGGCACAGCCTGGTTACACCCCTCGAACCCCCCAGTTCCCCCCAGAACTGAGGCCAGGTTACACGGGGACGCCCCGCGGAGCTGTGCTGCTTGCAGAGCACGGCAGTTGTTTGAATCAGGGGTGTTAAATAATGAGGGCTGTTCATGGAAATGCCATAAAATAATATAATAAATAATCAGGAGTTATTCCTCAGCTGCTCAGTGGCAAAAGCTGAAGGAAAATTCCCTGCTGCCTGTGGGAGCTACGACGGGGCTGGGGTGGTTTGGGCACTGCTCAGGAACACAGGGAAGGGGAATGACCCGGGAAAGAGGCAAAACCTTTGGGAACTGAGGAGAAATCATGGGAAGCTAAGGGGATGGGGGCAGCTCATGGCACTGGGGGGAGCCTGGGGGTGAGGTAACACCTACACGATGTCATTGAGCTCCAGCCGCGTGTCCGGGGGAGGGTTGATCAGGACATAGGACAAGGTGTTCTGGTGGTCGTTCATCTCATCTGCAAGAGGAAGGGACAGCGCTGGTGAGGGAGGGACACCCCCAGGGACACCCCAACAGGCAAGGTGACAGATCCCATCCTGGCCCTCACTCCCACAGGCACACGGGGCCCTTCAGCAGGAGAAGCCGTGGGCAGTGTCGCTGCCACCAGGAGGGCACCCAGGATGTCACTGCCACCTCCCTCCTCACCTCCCCAGGCTCTCCCCCACCACAGCACGGCCCAGGGGACTGGCAGAGGTAACTCTTCAAAGCCCCCACGCCCCCAGAACAAAATAAAGTGAGTTGTCTTACCTTGGTTCAGTGCAAAAGAGGGAACAGGTTAGTCCTGCTGTGTCAGGTACAGCACAAGTCCAACCAGTGGCTCTGAGCAGCTGAACCCCCCCGGGGCCGCCCCAATTCTCTGCCCACCTCTCCCATTACTCAATTTAGCATCATCCAGGCACTGGATCAGTCCACGGATCGCTTCTTTCCCCTGCCCAGGGGAAATCGCCTCTGTGGAGTTTCAGAGCCGTCGATGCCACTTTGGGGGACAGCTCTGAACCACGGTGACCTCCCGGGGGGGGCTCAGGGCCACCAAGAGCAGCACCCACGGGGGCAAACGGGGGCGTCCCGATGACGGGGGGGCCCCCTGTGCTTCCCGAAATAGCCAAGAACAAGATCATGGTGAAATGGATGGGGGTGCGAGGCTGCGGGCGCCGGGGAGGGGTGGAAGCTGCGACGAGGGGCACCAGTTCCAGACGGGCTGATGGGGTGTGGATGGACAGGGCGGAGAGGGCGCGGACAGACGGACGCGGGGGCAGCATGAGGAGCACGGCGGGACACCAGCTCGCTGCAAGGCTCGTCACTGGGACACCTCCGCAGGCTTTTGGAAAGGCCCCTCTGAGGCTCAAATGGAGCTGCTTTGGGGGCAGCAGGACCAGGACGCGGCCACTGGGATGGGAATTAACTCCAGGCTGGGCGCTGCTCCCTGTGGCCTGGCCTGCTGCTCCCACCACCCCGTCCCTGCTGTCGCCCTGCCTGGCGTGGGGGATCCCCCAGCCCCACGGTGCCACAGCAATGACAACGGGGCCCAGATCACCCTGGCACGGGGCTGAAACGCCTTTTCTCCAGCCCTCGGGTGCAACTCCAGCCACCACAGCCACCCAGGCCAGGAATGCAAGCAGAGGTGCCGTGCCAGGGCACAGCCAGCCGAGGTTGTGCGCCGGTGCCCATCCAGCCGTGCCTGCAGGGGGGCACCAGCCCTTTGCTTGGCTGCTCAGACACATCCCCGGCACCTCTGAGACCACCCAAGGTGCTGCAGCCGGGGGGACCCGGGGCCACGCTCGGGGAGATGCTCCCTGAGCCCCCCCCCGGGCTGTGCCAGGCTGTCCTGCCCTGGAGCCCCCGCAGAGTTTTGGCCATCCCAGTGCTCAGCCTTACAGCGAGACAGGGGTGGCGGTGGCGAGGGGGGCACACAGACCCGGGGACCCGACGGGACACACGGGGTTTGACATGACAGCGAGGCGGGGACGGGCTCTGGCTCTGGGCAGGTTTTCCTGCCCCATGGAAGTTTCCTGACCCCCATGCAGCCCAGCCAGGCCCTGCTGAGCACGCCGAGTATATTGCTGCACGCCCACTGCCCCCCCAGGCAATATACTCTGCTGGCCTGGCACTTCCATGAGCCCCGGCTGGGGCTGCCTGGCTGATGGAGGACACACTTTGTAGGAAAATGCCGACGTTTCACCTTAAGGCTGGGCTAGTGAAGCCAAAAATGGGAAGCCAAAAATGGCTAGTGAAGCCACAGGGAAGCTGGGATGGGCCGTTGCTAATCTTGGGGCTGCTGCAGTAAAAAGGAGCCTTTCCAGGGCGTGTTCCACCATGGGGTAAAGGTGAAAAAAAGATGGGAAAACCTGGCAGGTCCCACAGAGCCCCACAAGGTGCCCGGGGTGGCTGCAGCACCAACAGCTCCTCCGGCTGCTGCTGCTGCCGCGGGCTGAGTCCAGCACCCCCATCAGAAAATGGGGTTTTCTAATGCTGGAGAGGAGTCCAGGAAAGCAAACCAAGGGGTGCGAAGGGATTTTTAAAGCTCTGCTTTGCCCTGCACTGTGGCTGACCCAGCAGGAGCTGCAGCATCTCATCACAACATGCACAGGCAGCTCTGGGGCACTTGTCCCCATCCTTGTCCCCTCCTCAAGCTGCCGCCCCCTGTACAGCCCCAAGCCACCTCGCAGAGCCATGGAGGGAGGGTTTTGTTAATGAAAGCCAAGGGCTGTGATTTCCCTGCAGGAATTCAGCAGAAAAAGGGTCCCTGAGGTTTCTCTCTCCCTGAGTAGGCAGAGCCCTGCGTTTGCACCACCACCACCACCGGACACTGATTGGATTTCCGACGCCACCCAACAAATTAGTGCTGAAAGCTCGGGGATCTAAGGTGAAAACTGGCAAGGGTGAGGTTTGGGCTTAGCTGGCATGATCTTGTTGTACGCTGCACGCCATGAGTCACGCGGGACTCCCAGGGAAAGGGAATTACCTTGCAAATATCCCAGGTTTACCCGATTCATCACATCACTGGCTGTTAAATTTGCTACATCCTCTACAGAACATACAGGGAAAGGCACAGACATAAACAGAGAGAGAGAGAGAGGTCAGCAAGCCATGGTTCGGCAAATATCAGAGACGAGCTCCTGCGCTGCAGCCATAACGTGAGCAAAAGAAAAAGGAAAGGGGCGGAAGGCAGAGCAACGTTTTTCCATGTGTGTCCAGACACTGACGGTGACACAGGGTGACAACACACAGTCCCAGCACCGCTGGATGCCCGAGGAGCTGCTGGTCCCCACTCTGTGCCCAGGGCCCCTGTCCTGTACCCCGCAGTGTCCCCTCTCCTGCCAGAGCTCCCCCAGTTTGCTCCAATCAAGATTTGCCAGACGGGTCAGGGCAAGGATGCCAGCCCTGACCTGACCCCAAGCTGTGCCCCAAGCCTCACCGAGGCCAGACAGCCCCCCTGGAACTACAACAGAAACTTCTGGGGCTGGGAATGTAGGGGAAAAAGGAGAGGGGGGACACACCACTGCGAGCCCTTGCCTGGCCCTCTCTGTCCTCGCTCCGTCCCACCACAAGGCAGTTCTCCTGCCTCCCTCCCTGGGGACTCTGGAAGTGCCCACAACCGCCCCGGGTCCCCACTCCAAACCACTGCAAACCCCTCCTGCACTGCACTTCTGGACATTTTCTCCTCCTCTTTCCTGTGCCTAAAGCCAAGATGGGAAAGGAGGAATCCCACCCCCAAAATCAGCTCCCACCCCAGCTGGGGCTCACTGCCAGCCTGCATGTGGGTATGGGGTGGACGGACACTCTTGGAGGATGGAGCAGACAAGCAGCAGCACAGGATGGCTTCAAAGAAAGAAAGGAAAAAACTAAAATAAAAAAACCGAAACCAAACCAACCAAACAAAGGGAGCTGTGGGCTACAGACTTTGTCATAACCAAGGGGTGGGAGCTGTCCAGGGGGACACAGATGCCAGCACCGACGGGCAGCTCAGAAGCTTCACGAGAGATGCAGCTGCACAGAGGGACCCTGAGCGCTGCGGCTGTCACAGCCACACACCGGTGCCACACGCAATGAAGCAACTCAGCCCTGCAGCTACCGAGAGGCTTCCCACGGAAGAGCTTGTGACGGATTAAAGTCTACAACGAAAGGGGGCTGCGCCAGCTGATGGGGTTTGGCCTCTCCCTGCCGCACTACGGGGGCTCTTGGGCACGGGGGTTGTGCTGACCTGGGCTCGGGTTGTCCTGAACCACCATCTCTGCATGGCCGGAGAGCGGGGGGACAACCGGGACCTCGTACCCCGAGGCTGCGTGGGCACCCCGGCTCCTGCTGCAGGCACAAGGGCCGGAGCCAACTCTGCCTCTGCCAACTCCTGCCTGGAGCCATCCCAGAGCCCAGAGATGCTGGGGGGCCGCCTGCCGCTGGCCGGGGGTGGCAGGGGAAGGGGGGGTTCTGCGTGGCGGGACCCCAGCCTGGAGCCGCTGGTCTGCACAAGCACAAGCAAGCCGGGGAAGGTGGCACGGCTCGGCAGCGCCCGCGCGGCGCTAAGCTGGGCATGGGGTTAGGCTCGGCATGGGGGTTAGGCTGGCTCGGGGTGGGGGCTTGGCGCAGGGTCAGGCTGGGCCGGGGGTGGGTTAC
>WBMY01000923.1:5177-18263 GCA_013397315.1 Donacobius atricapilla
AGAAGACGCTGTCGGGGCAGCGGGACACGGCAGAGCGTGTGGTCTGTGCTGCCATTTCCGCTGCGGGTGGAGGCACAGCCATGATGCAGGGAATCTCCTTTAGAAAAGCCTGACGTAAAAAAGAGTTTATCATCGCCACCTCGTGGAGGAAGTGGGGGCAAAAAAAAAATCAATAAAGAAGTGGAGATGCTGGGGATTGAACCCAGGGCCTCTTACATGCGAAGCAAGCGCTCTCCCACTGAGCTACATCCCCTCCCACGAATGAAAACCGGGAGAGCACATTCTCCTGGCACTGCAAGGGTCATGCTATGTGCCAAAAGTGATGTTAACTGAATAAGAGGTGTTACAGCCACCCCACGGGATGCTGTTCTCAGGGAGTTGGGGGATGCAAGAACTGATCATCCCACACCTGGTAAGCAGAGAGCAGCAGCGCTGCAGTCCCCAGAGGAGGAGCTGTCCTAACAAAGGATTGTCTCCAAAGCCAGGGCTTTTTCCAAAGGAGAGGTTGCTCCCAAAAAGGAGGGGTTATATCCAAAGGAGGATTTATCCAGGAGTTAAACTCAGGATCTCTTGTACCCAGAAGTGCAAGACACCTATCCCTACACCAACAATCTGAAGTGCTGCACCCCTTTTGCCTCCCCAGCCCTACAGTTTGGATTTCGGGGTACAGCTGAGGCTGTGCTTTTCCCCAGCACACTCACAGCCTTGAGGAAAAATTTCCAGGCCAGCCATGCCAGGAGTCAACTCCAGGGCCTTTTGAGTGGACTCTGGCAGCCCTGCATCCACCAGGGAGGAGTCTGGGGAGGCAAAAGGATATGGAGATGCTGGGGGTTGATCCCAGGGCCTCTTGCATGCAAAGCAAGCGCTCTTCTGCTGAGCTACATCCCCTGCTTCAGCAGTACTTTGCTGCCAACCCTTGAGGCTCCATACTCCTGCAGGAATTTGCCAAGCCAGGATGTGGGACCAGGCCTGTTCCAATCCATATCACAGCTCCACAGATCCCGGTGTGACTTTGGGTCAAGGGACAGGAGCTGTGAGTGCTGCGTAACCAGCAAATTCCCCCATCTGCTTTTTTTTCCCAGCTCCCATGGGGGTAAGCAGGGGGCTGATGCTCCTATGGGTGCCATATGGGCACAGCTCCAGGGCAAGACATGGGGAATTTTTCAGGACACAGTTCCTGAGGGTTGGGCTGTACCTGTGCCTGTAGCTGTGCAGGGGTGGGAAATGAGCTGCCACAGGAGCCCCAGTTGCTGGAGAACTGCCTTCACACATGGAGAACAGTGCAAAGAGATGATGTGCAGACAACCATGAGCCTCCAATGCTGATTGTAACACATGGCCATGCCAGAGCACAGATTCCCTCCAACTAAACTCCCTGAGCGGACTGAGGGGAACTGGAAGGATGGTTCAGCCGCAGCTTTTCATATCACAGAGGGGTGGAGGAGAGCAGGCAAGGGAAACGCTGCACACCATGATTTCCAGGTCTCGTAACCTCACATAGGTACCCAGCTCCTTCAACCATGTAACCAGCACTGACAGGAGCTACTCCACACAGCAATAACTACATCACCCTTCTCCTTTTTGGGAGGTATGCAGACACCTCTCAGCAAACGTAAATTAACAGCCCTGAAATGTTTAATCAAACAATTCTTGAGTTTAAAACTTTGATTTCCTTCCAGGACCATGCAAACTGCTGGGATCTGGGCTCCACTTTCATTGAGCTCCTCCCAGTCTCTCCCTGAGGGCTGCCCTCCACAGCAAAAGCTTGGAGCAGAGGAGGGTGTAGGACAGCCAGGAGCAATGTCTGCTGCTGTTGTGGGCACTGGGTTACACAGTGCCGGTGGAGCCAACAGGGCTGCGGGATGCAAGTCTTGTGATCCTCATTCCCACAGGGAGCACTAGGAGGGCCAGACCAGGATGTTTGTGCCTTTTAATTTGCCTGCTTCTTCCCCTGTGACTCAGACATGTGGGCAGCCTGTTATTTTCCTGTTTTATGGGATGTATAGC
Source organism: Donacobius atricapilla (assembly GCA_013397315.1). Taxonomy (NCBI): domain Eukaryota; kingdom Metazoa; phylum Chordata; class Aves; order Passeriformes; family Mimidae; genus Donacobius; species Donacobius atricapilla. Next base: position 7,184 of record WBMY01000923.1, read on the forward strand.
CCTGGGGAAGAGCCAGAGCCCTTGGCAGAGCCACTGCCAGTCTGGATCCACAGGTGTGGCAGGGAGGGCACCCTTAGCTCCTGCCCTGTGCTTGATCCGTGGATGTCTGGGGTGGGATATCCTCAGTGGTGGCCTCTCCTCCCTCTTATCCTGGCCATGAAGCCACTTTCTCTCCCCTTCCTCAATCTGGAAGATTGCTCCAAGCTCCATCTAGCCTGGCCTTGGACACATCCAGGGACTGGCCACACAAATCCCATCTCTCTGCCTGCCATGCCTGCAGCTTCCAGCTCCAGAGGCTCTGTCTCTCACCTAGCAGGTTCCAGGTGAGTCCCAAAGTGCTCTGGCCAGCAGTCCCTGCCCCAGTGAAGGGGATGAGGAATGCTGCCTGTTGAAGCAGCTCACTCTCGCAGTGTTGCCCTCAGCCTAGTGCCCCAGTGCTGGTCTGAGATACACCTTTTGCAACCCAGTAAAGGCACAGGTGGTGGATCTGTCTCTTCATCCTCTCCCACTGCTGTGACACACATTTTTTGTCTCCTCACCTGCATGTGCAGAGAAGGTGCAGATTGGTGTACTGTGTTGACCCACCAATGATCCAGCCACCACCAATCCTTCCAGTCCTTTCACCAGCACCATGCTGCTTGGGGTTTCCATAGTATCGTAGAATACCCTGAATCAGAAGGGACCCATAAGGATCATTAAAGTCCAACTCCTGGCTCTGCACAAGACACCCCAACAATCCCACCCTGTGCCTGAGAGTGTTGTCCAAATGCTCTTGGATCTCTGGCAGCCTTGGAGCTGTGCCCATTCCCTGGGGAGCCTGGTCAGTGCCCCACAACTCTCTGGGGGAAGAACCTTTTCCTAATCCAGTCTAACCCTCCCCAGACAAAGTCTCCATTACGAATGGTCCCACTCGCTGTTCGCAGCAATCTCCCCTTTTCCACCACAGCTCTCTGTGCTTGTGAGACATGGGGTAAGAAATTAGAGGGGTATTGGTAAAGAAACAGACATTTAGATGATGCATATTGCTTAATATCTGCTGCATTTCACTATTCTCACCATCTGAGAAAGAAAAGCAGGATGTATGAGGACAATATGAAGGAATGCAAGGATGGGCAATAAGGAGAAGGACGACCACCGGAATAAGATTCAAATATCCTGAACCTCAAGGATACTAAGACAGCAAGACTCCGTAAATTCCTGGGACTGAGATTAGACTATCTAGCTTGGGCTGTGACCAAGGGACCAGCGAGCATGTGCCAGCAGATGGGGTCAAAAGTTTGTTCTCCAAAAAAGGCTTCTTCCTCCTTATGACCACCGACCACCGACCACCGAACGACCACCAGAGACTACTGCACAGGCACAAAGGACTGATAAGATAACTAGCATACAGAAACAGAAGAGGGTGGAGCCAGGGAATGAATATGCATGGGAAGTATTGTGAAACTTAATGCATATGTAACTTTTTATACGATAAAAGAGAACGCAACAGATGGGTTGGCATGCATGTCTTTGATGGAGCTATCCTCCATGCGTCCATACCTACTTTAAAACTCATTTGAGTTTTGGAGTCTTTCTGCATATCACTTGTTCCTCCTCAAACCATGACTTCCCCTCTCCTTCCCACCTCATCCATCCCCAGGGTGGGAAGGTACCCATCCTTCAGGAGCCTGAGGATACTGAGTGACCACAGGGAGAAGGTTTCCTCCAAGGTCAGGAAGCAGCTGAGGAAAGATGGGAAGTGGGCAGGAAACATGAACCTCAACAGGCATGGCCAGAGGGTGGCACCCAGGCTATACTGCAGGCTCTTCCCAAAAATGCTTCTGCTGCTTTTGAATGCTATAGGTAGGCAATGCTGGGACCAAATCCCAGCACCCACCACATTTCCCTCCACGTGCTTCTACCTGCTGAACATTATTTTTCATCCCTGTCTTGTTATGTAGCTCAGTGTTTCCCTCTGGAGCCTTTGGCTGTGCTGCCCCTACAGAAACCTGTATTTAGGGCCTGATCAGCAGGTGTGTGGGGTTCCTGTCTGGGGCAAGGGCTGGCTTGGGGAGGAAATGTAGTGAAGAGGATTGCTTTTGAGCTGGGAGCCAAGGAGACATGGCTCCCAGCTGGAGTCAAGGCTCCAATGGGAGACAGAGTCCCAGACCCTCAGGACAGGGAGCTCTAAAAGGCACCAAGGTCCTCATTTCCCTGACTGTCTCCACTAAGACATCACAATTTTAAGTCAAACCAAGGAGCTCTGTAGATTTTTGGAGATATTGGGTTTTCAGAAAAAACAAATGAAATTCTGTTTATAACAGGTAACATAACCTCACCAGTGGAGTCACTCAGTGCAAAGCTGCCTAAAAATGTCATTATTCTGACCACCTGCTCCCTCCTGGACTGTTCAGTGCAGCAGGCTTGGGGAAGGCAGCTTCACAAGGCCCAGAGACCTACAGCTTCCCAACAAAACTTCAGCTGGAATTCCAGAGATTTTGGTAATTTTTTATTCAAAATTTTGCATCCTCTCTCTGCAGACAATTTCCAGAGCTGGGATAAAAATATCTAAGCAGTCCTTGGAAGGACACCTCCCTTTTACTGGTACACTGACTGCTGAGCAATTGCCATGTAAATTTTCTCCAAATTGGAGCACCTCTGCAAAGATCTCCTGAGCAATAAAACCAGTTGATCTTGGTCAAAGGCTTTTGATGACTGACGCAGCACGTCACACACACACAAATACACACTCACACTTTGACCAGAAGGCATGAACTAAAACTCTATTTTATTTGAAAGTCTGACTTTAATATATATCATATCTACAAAAGGCCAGGGATTGGGGGAGAAGGTTGACACCTCTCCCCATCCCATTGGTCAAGACAACTGTCCATCAGCTGTCCATATCTCTACAACAAAGAATGTAAACTATTTTGAAACTATGATAAACATTTGCTAGTGTTTACAGACCAGAGCATGAGAAAGAACCCAAAACATGAAACTGTGAAACAGAAGAGAAGGCTGAAAAAATCAGGGCGACAGATGACCAATAGGCTTTCAAGCTCAGCATAATCCCTCGTTATAAACACTAACAAGCTTTATGCAAATACTCCTATTCCTCCTTCCATCAGCTGAAAAGTTCTGCTGGATGATCCACGGCATCTTAAAAGGAGGCTGTTGAGAGGTTTTACTCAATTCATGACATCTTCCAGAGACTCCAGTGTCCCCTATCCATAAAGCAATAATTCTCTTCTTTTTCTCTCTTCACTGTCACCCACTGAACACTGGGTGAGCTTGGCATATGATGCCCATCCAAAGGACCCTGTCTCCCAAGAATCCCACTTCTACCTATTTTCCCTGACTCCACATTCACCCTCCTTAGCTCAGTCCCCCGGAAAAACCACTGCAAAATGCAGGGTAAATGCCATTTTGAAATGTTAAACCTTTGCATTCCCAGCTCCTTGGGGGAGCAGGCAATAAAGTCTGCCCCTGAGGGAATTCCTCCATTAGCAGATGATTGCCACGGGGCAGGAGGAGAGGTTTCCAGGATGAGAAAGTTGCCTTGGGACTGGTCCCAGCAAACCACACACTTCTATCAGCAGAGCTGGGCAGCAGAAATACCTGTTTCATGTAAAAACCAAACCTCCCCAGCAGCAACAAGCTGCCTCCAGAGGAGGTCACCCCTCCAGACTCCTGAACAAGGAACAACAGAAGACTCAGGCTATGATGTAGCAAGTCTTTAATGAGAAATAGAGTGAACCAGTTCAGAGTACAGGTGCATTTCCAGCGCTCAATAAAGAAATGGATATACCCCACTTGGGGACAAGCTGATCTCTACAAGGTGTCCCCTTGCCACCCCCCCCCCATGATTATCATCTGCCATCTACAGCCTGCTAGAAGTGTTTATTGCCCAGCCAGCAGCAAATGTTGAGTAGAACATGGAAATATAAAGACTTAGGGAGATAAAGGTGTGCAGAGACATGGTCTGGAGTGATAAGCTCACATGGCTCCTGTCCTTCTGAGGCAACTGCTGGGAAACTGAGGGGTATCCCCTTAGTCCTCTTCCCCAGTCTTGGTCGTGTGCTTCACTAGCTCTTCCTGACCAGAGCACTGGCACGGGAAGGAGGAGGAGCCCACCAGGGACACTCTAGAGCCCAGTGCCCAGGCACAGCAGTCCTGCCTTGCCCAGCCCTCGGGACCCCACAGGGACGCCGCAGCAGCGCAGGTAGCTCCCGACTGCTGCCGATGCCGTGGAGCCCACCGTGGTGTTCTGCGGGAAAGAGCTGAGGATGGGCCCGGGCAGCGTGACCACGACTGTGGGAGGCTGGATGACGGCAGTGGAGTCCCCACAGCGGCGGAAGCAGGGCTGGTTGCAGCTGGTGGCCAGAGGCCGGGGATTGCAGGAGGAGGGCAGGCACAGGTCATAGCAGGACATGGCTCTGCAAGGATGTGCACCTGAAAGCCAGAGTCAAGGTGTAAAGGCAAGGCAGAGGCCAGTCTGTCCCTATTTAGCCCTTACGCAATATCTTCCATAATAAAAGGCATGGAAGAGTGAGCTAGAGGGTGAGTTTGGATGGTTTAGAAACACCAAAAGAAGGCTTCCCCCTGCCTCGCCCCATAGACCACACGGGAGAATGAGGGGAGTTTGGTTTGAGCTGCAGATTGGTCTGGGAAACTTGGAGGCACCAGATGCTGGGACCAGAGAGCAGACCCACTCCTGCTCTGAGCTGACAAGGAGACTTTGGTGAGCAAGGTGCTCACAAAATGCATGTGGTTGAAGCAAAACCCACTTAAATCCACACAACATGAGCTGAGCCATCCCATCCCAAAATATCAGGGACCTTACCTTTGATGCCTGTCCATAAACAGGGACACATTGATCCCTAAAACCCAGGCGTGTCCTGTTCTAATTTGTTTTTCTCCTTCAGCAAGGAAAATCATGCAGGATGTAACTGATTATGTGGTTGCAGACCCTGGAAGCCCTGAATCCTGCAACCCCTTGCAGTCTTCATTTTAGGGCAGAAATACACCCTTCCCTGATGTCCTGTGCAGCTGGAAGGGAGGAGGGAGGGGTGGGGAAGGGGATAGAACCTGTCTCGACTTACCCAGACGGAGATGGCAGTGGTGGCAGCTGGAGCAGGTGATGGGGCCCAGCACTGTCCCCGCAGTTTTATAGGGTGGCCCAGCCCCCCAGGGGAGCGGGTGTGTGCCTTCCACCTGAAACTCCCCAACAACTAGCAGTTTTCTCCTGGAAAGCTCCCCTGACTGATTACGCAGTTCCCTCTTTCATCTCTCATGTTTTGCTTCCATGTAATACTGAGTAAGATTGAAATTATTTGGGCTACAGGCATTAATTACCTTCCTTCCTACGGCCAAGGGCCATTTTAGGTCTTTATGCCTCCAGGGAGGAGAGTGTTTCAGCAGAATTTAGGGCAGATGTATCCCCACCTTCCTCTCAGCACAACCAATTCAGCTCCCTGGTGCACCTGAGGTGAGACCAGGGATGTAAAATGAATGTAAGGAACATCCATTTGGAGTGAAATTCTGTGCCAGGAGTCTCATGGATGGCAGGAAAGCTGAGGGGCTGCAGGAGTGAGGATATGAGCTATGTGGACACAGGGTCCTGACCTAGCCCAGCCTGAGCAATTTGTTTTGATGTTATGGGTTTAGATGCACTTAAAGGATTCTTCTTCTTCTTCCTCTTCTTCTTCTTCTTCTTCTTCTTCTTCTTCTTCTTCTTCTTCTTCTTCTTCTTCTTCTTCTTCTTCTTCTTCTTCTTCTTCTTCTTCTTCTTCTTCTTCTTCTTCTTCTTCTTCTTCTTCTTCTTCTTCTTCTTCTTCTTCTTCTTCTTCTTCTTCTTCTTCTTCTTCCTCTTCTTCCTCCTCCTTCTCCTCCTCCTCCTCCTCACAGCTGGGGTATGAGTCCTGCTTGGAAGGCACATCAAATTTTAAAAGCAAAGTGATCATGGGCTCTGAAGTCCACCCCCACAGGTGACAAACACCTGGACACAAACTGGAGGATTTTTTGCAGGGACCTGACTTCCAAGAGCCCTTCTATCCTGCTCTTCAGATAGGGTAGTAGCAGAAAGCCAGAAGGCCACAGGTGTTCTTCCTCGTGATGGAGTGACATCGTCAAGACAGGGTAATTACAGTAATTACAGGCTGTGGTGTGACACCAGATTGCTCTGCTGGAAGCCTGTTAGCTACTAAACATCCCAAACATCCCAACCTGCGCTTAAACATGAATCACCCACACAGTGGGGAGAGAGAGTTGCTGATGTGGTCCCAAGCAGGACCATGATGAGCCATGGGGCAAGGAAAGTTTAAAAAAGGCTTTTCATTTCATACCAGCAGAGCCCAGTTAACAGCGCAAACATCTCCTGCCCTGGAATAAACCCTGACAGTACCGGGACACATGTACTATGCATGTGTGGGGCTGTCAGCATCCTGTTAAAGATATGCCTTGTGGGGTTTGGGGGGGTCATTTGAGTCCTTGAGATGACTTGGCCATGATGGATAGCACTGAATGGTCCCTAGTGACTCCTCTCTGCCCTGCCTGTCAGGGCAACAAAGCCTTTCCAAGGTTCTGAGGTCGAACTCAGCTATTTATTAATGTCATTCTGAAAGGGGAAAAAGGAAATCAGGTTTTCTGAGGTTCAATAGAGAACATGGACTTCAGGGAGAAGCAACCTGGCAGTTCCTGGAGTGAGGCAGGACCCTGTGGGTTCATAATTCATAATCTCCTAAATGGTGACTTGGCAAGCAGGAAAAGCTGAGATTTTAGTTTAAGCTTTACTGTGCTGCTTTTTGCACCACTCTTGAACAATAAATTGATGCCACAAGTGCATCTTGGACCTACAGCCTGAGAATTAAACCCTTCTTCTACCAGTCTGGGTTTGTTTTTGGTTTTGGTTTTGGTTTTTTTGTTTGTTTGTTTGTTTGTTTGTTTTGCCTCTGTGCTTTCCCATGGTCTCAGGAAAACAGCCCTTCCTGGGTGACCTCCTTCCAGGCTTCCAAGCACAGGGTAGGATATTCTGAACTCCAGCCTCATTGTGTGTTTCAGTTTTGAAATCCAGTTTAAGCACTTGAGGTCCTGCTCACGTTGGACCGTCATGTCCAGAATAATATCCATGGCTGCAGTGATGCTTGGGATAAATGCAGTGGGGCACTCAGAGCAGGAATGTTGTTGAATATGAGCAGGTCTGTGTGCTGAAACAAGTCCTTTACATAGAAGAGATAGCAGGGGAAACAAAAGGCACACGTGAGGGAATTAGAATACCAGAGTTGTGTAATGATTGAATTTTTTAAAAGGAAAATAATAGGGGGAAGATATTTGGGAGGTAAACAAAGACTGAATTTTCAAATCTGTATTCATTTCAGGGAATGAACACCTTCTGCTTGAGATGTGACTTTCTCTGGAGGAACCTTAAACCTGGGAAAAATTCACCAAACCAAACATATCAGATCCGTTTTCTTAACTTCTGCACAGACCCAGGATGTGTGGCCACCTCAGCCCTGTCTCTTCCTGCAGATAAAGACAAGAAAAACATGGTCCAGGATCAATAATCCATGTGTTTCCCTTCCTATCACCAGCCCCAGCAGCACTTTGCAACTCCAATTTCCCCACTTTGCATTTTGATTTCCAACAACCCAAGGGCTGGATGTGTCCAAGACTGGCTGGAGGGCAAGAGCTTGCCCCTGTCCTAAAATTTCTCCTAAAAGCCAAAGGCAAGGGCACATCTTGGAGCAGCAACAGCATCCTATCTCCAAGGAATGTCTGCATGCAGGGCATTCACCCAAGGCTTGCCTCCTGGCAGCAGGACAGTCAGGGACTACTCCCAGATGGCTGATGGATGAGTGGGACATCCCAGTGCCAGGAGGCAGAATCTTGATACAGCCAGACCCAGGCACGGAGCATTCTGGCTGCCTGTATCCTTGTCAGGGCAGACTTGGGATGCTCCAGGGCCCCCATGTGCAGCCCAGGGAGTGGAGCCCAGACGGTGCCACTGGGGAGAGCCAGGCTCCAGCTGCCAGGCACTGTTCTGGGGCCCCAGATGATCCAGTTCCATGGTGCCACAGGATCCCTGTAATTTCCAGGTCTCTGAGTGGGCTGATGCCCCAGAGCACCAGTGACGGTGGCACATTCCCTTCAGGAGGATTCATCATTGCTCACCAGGACAGGGACATGTGTGCGCCAGGGCAGGGTTGAAGGGTATCCCAAGGGAATCAGTGGGGATCCTCTCCTGACTGCCTGTGCCCTGCAAGTCCCAGGTCCCATCCTGTGAGAGCAGTTCCCCTGACATGCATCACCATACCCCTGCACCCACCACCCCAGCCCATTTCACCATCTCCAGCTGCAAGTTGGTCTCTCTCCAGGGTTGGACCCAAACCCATGCATTTTTCCCAGAAAATCTCCCATAGATCCCTTGGAGGGCACCTGGCTGTCCAGGCAGGGACATCCCCCTTTCCTGGGGTGGCAGAGCTGGACAAGCACCACAGCACCTCATGGCAGTGGAATGGGATGGGATTGGTGTTTCCCCACATGGTTTCTGGTTCAGTAGATGTTGTTGGAGGGAAACAGCTCCTCACTGGTCCCCAGGGACATCTCCCCAAGACATGGGAAGAAAATGTAGCCACAGGGAAGGTCCAAAAAGTGTGGGCAGCTAAGCCTGACCATCCTCACCGTGCCTTGAAGCCATGGCACTTCTTGGCCACATTCTCATCAGTGGAAAGGAATAGAAGGGAGAAGGGAAAGCACTGGCAAGCCTGGCATGATGCCTTTCGCCAGGTTCCTCAAAGCGCAGACACTGCCAAATGTACGGCTTTCCTCTCTGCAAGACCACTCAGATTCCAGAGGCAGTTTTATGTCTTTCCTCTTCATCTTGCCATAGGTCACGCTCTCCTATCTCCAGGAATTTCCACTGTGAGCACTGCTCCAGGCACAGGAGGGAGCTGCCAGTGCACAGCAGCTCTGCCAACCCTGGAACAAGCACCTCTGGCACACAGAAGAGATGTCCAGGGCAGCTTTTGGCTCCCACTGGCATCCCGGGGAATGCCCAGGGATGCCAGTCCTGACCTCCTTCCCTGCCTACAGTTCAGCGCTCCTGGAGAAGAGGAAATGGGATGACAAGAGAGAGGCTGGCAGCTGGGCTGGGGCACACTGCTCCCATGGGGTATTGCACAGAAGGGCTGTGCCCATCCCTGAGCCACCCAGAGCACGTTCAGCCCATGGGAGCAGCAGTCCAGGGGCGGATATCGTGATGTCTGTTTGACACAGCAGAGCAAAACACGGGGAGCAGGAGGATACTGTGCAGGCTGCACGAAAACATTAAACTTCCAGAGAAAGATCCCCAGGGCCTACGACAAGGGTGGGATTCGAACCCACGCGTGCAGAGCACAATGGATTAGCAGTCCATCGCCTTAACCACTCGGCCACCTCGTCCCCCATAGGCCTCCACTTTTTTAGCAGATTTTTTTAACAGATTTTTCTTTTACCTTTTCTTGCCCACAGACAGCAATATTGGAGCTGGTCCTTCAGGGTGTGAACAAGGCTGGGCAGGCCGAGCCCTGGCAACCCCTGTCACAGAAGGGCAGGGAGACAAGCAAGCATTTGTGATTCATTCGCCCCTCTCTCTGTTCCCTTCTGTGTTCATGGGGTGGCAAAGGGTAGTGTGCCATTTATTGTTGCCATAAAAATGCATGCACCAGGCATCTCCATTACTCACCCACACCCAACCTGTGTCCAGAGGGTTTTCCTACGTGATTCAGCACCAATTGTGCAAAGCAATAGGGAAGATGGTGGGAGTCCAGACAGCATCTAATGTGTCTCTTATTTTCCAAATTCCCTGTTTTCTGGAAACAGTTTAGGCCATCTCTCCAATGTGAGGAGTGAAGGGAGAGGAAGCAAAAGGAAACACTTTACCCCCAGAGTAGTCACATGGGGCAGAGCACTGGCGACTGACAGAGCAGGACAAAGACCCCCAGCAGTGCCCCTAGTTTGGGACAGGGAGGAAAAATAGCCCCTGGGCAGAGGCACCACTGGGAGTTGAACCCAGGACCTCCTCTTTACTAGACAGGCACTTTGGCCAGCTGAGCCATGGCACCTACTGGTTCTTCTAGCATTGGATGCTCCTTAAAATACCTGATCCTCTGCCCACCTCTCTGCCTATATGTCGCACACTGTTACCCCAGGTTTGGGGTAACCCCATCTCTTTTTGCTGCTGGGAACACTCCTGGTGATGATCCAAGGCCTTGGTACAGGAGCCAAACACATCCTGTAAGCACCACCAGCTGGGTTTGTGGGTCCCCAGGCCCTACAGGAACATGCTGCCCCCTCCCCTTGCCCTGGCAGAGCTGTGCCAGCTGCCACCCTACACTGCCCTGAGGTGACAACCTCAGCCTCATCCCCCTCTCTGGCTGCTCTCCTCCAGCACCAATGGTCCTCCCAAGAGACACTGTGAGCCCCATGGGGAAGGTACACCAGGTGCCTCCACACTCCACAGTACCTGGCTAGGGAGAGAAATCTCTGTGGGCATTTCCTCGCTGCCTGCCTTGAGGTGCCAGGAGGCAATCCCAGGTCAGGAGTGCTCACAGGCAGCCCCAGGGAGGTTTGGGTGTTTTTTTTTGGGGGGGAGAGGGGGTCTGGTGGTCTCTGGTGGCCCTGTATGCATCAGGGTGGGGTCTGGAGAGGCAAAAGGACATGGAGATGCTGGGGGTTGATCCCAGGGCCTCTTGCATGCAAAGCAAGCGCTCTCCCGCTGAGCTACATCCCCCTGACACAGCCTCTGCCCTGGCGTGCTCCTTCCTCCGGGAAAATCCCCGTGTCTGCTGCCTTCCCCTGCCGCCCAAGCTGGGGAAAGGGGGTTGAGGCACTGGAGGTCCCTGAGGTGTCACCGGGCTGGTGAGGGGGTTGGAAAAGGGGGAATAACTGTGGGGCATGGCAGGGAGGTGGTTTTCCAGGCAGAGTGGCCATGAAAGGGGCCGAGTGTAGGTGTGCCAGGGCTGTGTGGGCCGGGCAGTGCCGGCCGGGGCGGAGGTGGCGAGCAGGAAGGTGAGGCGATGTTTGCAGTGTGCTGCGGCGTGTCCGTGGCGAGCAAAAAAAA
>WBMY01000923.1:18286-40974 GCA_013397315.1 Donacobius atricapilla
GGGCTCGTCCGGGATTTGAACCCGGGACCTCTCGCACCCTAAGCGAGAATCATACCCCTAGACCAACGAGCCGCGGCGCAAAATGCGTCCCGCAGCCCCAGCCTGTCCCGGGACATCCCGGACATTTCTTTGCTTCCCAGCAAAACGCAGCGCGGTCTAGCCCGGTGTCCCCCGCCATGGGGCCGGCGCTGTGATGGCCGAGAGGTGGCGGCCTTGCAGGTTGGAATCCTGTTCAAAGCCTTGGATTTTACACGGTGTCCATAGTATCCATGGTGAAGGTCCTGCAAGGAGCTTGTTCCCCCTACTCGGAATAGCGGTCATGTTGCAGTGACTTGGCTGTCCCTTGTGGTAATCACAGCATCTTGCTGATTGCAGCAGATTTTTTTTCCTTCATCCATTAATTGGTGCTGTTGAGTGCTGCCATCTGACCCTGCAAAGCCCTTGTGCCTGAAGCTGTTCCAAGCACAGCAGGGCCAGTACCATGGTGTTTATCCAAGCCCCTTTCTAACCCCTAGCCACAAATCGATTTGGTTAATGAGAAACTCTGGCTTGGGAAAGAGGCAACGGGTTGACTGCTGAGAGGCTTTTGCTTCACAGTGGGACACAGGACAGGGCAGGAAACCCCTAGGGCGTGAAGAGCTGAGCTGAGGGCTGAGGGGTGCAAGCAGACCCTGGGATCATGGCCAAGCTGGTGGAATGCGTCCCCAACTTCTCAGAGGGGAATAACAAAGAGGTGAGGGAGTACATGGAAGGGCTGAAGGGTGGGTGGCACCGGGGTGCTGACAGCCAGGTTTTCCCCTGCAGGACAGTACCCACTGCTAGATTCTGCCATGCCTCCTTTGCAGAGCTGTGCACCTTTCACTACCTGGCTAGTGCCAAAATGCCTAAAGGTAGCCTCAGCTCCCTTATGGCACCTCGGTGAGAAGTTGGGGCTCAGACCTCCTCCACCATTGCCTGCAGGTTGCTGTAGCATCAGGTCTGGTGTTGGTCTGGAATACCCCTGCAGAGAAATATTGCTTGCAGTTGTTGTGCCAAAAGATGCTGTCCAGGTTAATGGAGGCTGTCCTGGCCATCAGCCTTCAACTGAACTTTGGCTCTGCCGGTGGCAGGAATGTTTAGCAAACCCAGCATGGCTGTAAAAACACAGCCTCCTCCAGCAAAGAGCCTTTTCAGAGCCAAATTCGTTGGGAAGCTGGCAGGTGGATGTATCCTCAGGAACAGCAATTTGTGGATGTGCTCTGTCACATGCAGCAGCAGCCAGGTGTCTCAGGTGTCTCTCCCCCACCATGGGGAGTTTGGGGATGCAGGGGTGCCCCAAATCCCCTGGGTGGGAGTGGGATGCCTGTGCAGGGCTGCATCCCCAATGACCATGGGGTCATCCTCAGCCCTACCACCAGTAGGAATGGGTAGAGCTGAGACGTCCCCTCTCTTGAAGAGCCATGGCTGTCGTGCAGTCCCAGCCATCTCAGCCCCCTTGTCCCTGTCTGCGGTCTGGCAGGTGATTGATGCATTGGCACAAGCCATCTCCCGGACACCAGGATGTGTGCTGCTGGATGTGGATGCCGGCGCCTCCACCAACCGTACTGTCTACACCTTTGTGGGGTCCCCTGAGGCCGTGGTGGAAGGGGCACTGAGCGCGGCCCGTGTGGCTGGGCAGCTCATTGACATGAGCCGACATTCAGGTGAGCCTGAGGGAGGCCCAGGGACTGCACTGGCACAGAGGGGGCTGCTGTGATGCTGGGACCAAGCAAGTCACCGGAACAGAGACTGGAGTCACAGCCCCAGGCCTGACAGAGTTTAAAAAGTGTTTGCAATGCTCTCAGGCACATGGTGGGATTGGGGCTGCCTTGTGCAGAGTCAGGGGTTGGACTCAGTGATCCTGGTAGATCCCTTTCAAATTGGGTTAATCTGTGATTCTATGATTTTCTCACAGCAATGGTGTCCAGTGTGTAAGAGTGTGGGAAAGAGTTGTTCTCCCTCCTTGTCTACTTGTTCTTCCCACCTCCCACTTCTATATCTGCCCCACCACCAGGTGAGCACCCTCGGATGGGAGCCTTGGATGTCTGCCCCTTTGTGCCAGTGAGGAACGTCAGCATGGAGGAGTGTGTCACCTGCGCCCACATCTTCGGGCAGCGCTTGGCAGCAGAGCTGAATGTGCCTGGTGAGTGGGGTCAGGAGCCTCTCCACATTCCATCCCACCCTGCATGATTCCAACTACTGGAGAAAGTGCCAGCCCCTGCCTGGTGGTGCTCACCCGTGGCTGTGTCTTGCAGTTTACCTGTATGGAGCGGCAGCACGGAATGAGAGCAGGAAAGCCCTTCCCTCCATCCGTGCTGGGGAGTATGAGGCGCTCCCCGAGAAGGTGAGCCTGGTGATGGTGCAGGCTGGGCAGACCTGACCTGTACTTCCCTGGCTTCAGGGAGCATGCTGAGGGTTGGTGTAGTCCCTTTGCACCAAGAAGAGCTGGTGACACAGGTGGTCATGGCAGATCCCAGCTGGGGAGGAGATGCCCTTCTTGGGAGTGTGGCATGTGCTCCTGGGTGGCGCCAGCCCACAAGCTCTCCTCCCTCCTCCTCAGCTGGCAAAACCAGAGTGGTCTCCTGATTTTGGGCCCCCAACTTTTGTCCCCCGGTGGGGGGCCACAGTGACAGGTGCCCGGACCTTCCTTATTGCATACAACATCAACCTGCTGTGCACCAAGGAGCTGGCTCACCGCATCGCCCTCAACATCCGCGAGCAGGGGCGCGGCCCTGACCAGGTACCCCAGGAGCACGGCTGTGCCAGGAGCACGCCTGCCTGGCCCCACACCTTCTGGGCTGTACCCTGAATGTGGCAGTTGTTGGCAGCCTGGGCGCTTGAAGAAGGTGCAGGGCATTGGCTGGTATTTGGAGGAGGAGAACATGGCCCAGGTTTCGACGAACCTGCTGGACTTTGAGACCACACCGCTCCACACCATCTATGAGGAGATCTGCCGCGATGCACAGGTGGGCCGCCTGGGGTGCTTGTTCTCAAGGGGGCTTCCCAGAGGATGTCTCCCACCAAGTTTTCTTCCCCACCCTCAGGTCAGGTTCTGGTTTCTGTCATGCTTAGCTCAGCCAAAGTGCTGAATAGCACAACCCTCCCAAAAACTCAGCAACTTGCTGCAAGTCCCCAGCTCCTCTGTTGAAAGCTTTTCTGTGAGCTTCCCATGTCCTGGGAAGGGATGAGGACCACCAGATTGGGGTAGTAGTGGCAGCAGGGCTCTGGGGAAAATCACATTTCTGATGTCCTTTGCAGGAACTGAATCTCCCTGTGGTGGGGTCTCAGCTGGTGGGGCTCATTCCCAAGAAGGCCATGCTGGATGCAGCAGAGTTTTACATCAAGAAGGAAAAACTCTTCATCCTGGAGGAGGAACAGAAGATCAGGCTGGTAAGGTGGCTTCTCCTGCTACCAGCACAAGGGTGAGATCATGAGAGAGACACATCCCACGCGCCACCAACCTCCCAAGTGATACTGAGCAGAGATTTGGGACTGCTCAGGCCCCAGGCCTTGTCTCCAGGGTGGATTTTGGGGCAAGATAGCCAATGGGACAAGTTGCTTTATTGTGCTGAGGATGCCGAGAAGCACAGGGAGGAAAAACCAAAACCCATGAGGAGTGAGTGTGGTTAGCAGCTGCTTGTCTTGCCTGCATGGAGGCCAGGAGGGGAAGAAGGTGTCCCGAGATCTCAAGGACAGTGTGTGGCATTGTGGGAGGCTGTCCAAGGACAAAGAGTAAGGTGGAGAGGAGGAGACAGACTCTGTTGTTCCACTGCAGGAGGGAGGGACTTTTCCAGCCTGTAGGGAATGTGCTAGATAAGAGCAAGCTAATGATTTATCAGTACAGTTCCCAGTCATTTGGAGGTGACTGCACACCGCCCCTGAGTCTTGGATGGGATGGGCTAGTGGTGCCAGCTGTCCTCTCCCTGGGTGGTGGCCCAGTCCCAGCGCTGACTCACCCATGGTTAATTAGCAGTGAGGAATGAGGATGCAGCAGGACTTACGTGACAGGGCTGACACAGCTGTGCTGCTCCTTGCAGGTGGTCAATCGGCTGGGCCTGGACTCCCTGTCTCCATTTCACCCCCGGGAGCGCATCATCGAGTAGGGACCGACATCCTACTTCTTGTCATGGTGCCCACTTCTGCCTGGATGGGGGGATCCTGCTGCCTGCATCCTGCACTCAGCTTGTTGTGGGAGTGGTGGCTCCCAGCTCCTCTTAACAGCCTGGGGACATCTCTGCTGGGTGTTGTGCAGGAACAGGGTGGTCCTCTGCTCCCAAATGCTAATGGATGTGAACATGGAGTGGGGGAACTCCAGGTTGTTTCAGTAGGCAGTGGGAACAGGTTTCATGGCCAGATTTGAATGTTAAATTCCTTACCCTATCCTCATGCAAAATCTCACTGCCTCTGATTCACATGCTGTAGCACCTGCTGCGCAACACGAGTCTGTAGGGGGAAAGGAAGGGAAATCCACCCACAAGGTGAAGTCCTTGACACCCCTCCCGGGCCCATGGCTCCAGGGGCATTTCTGTCCCACCAAATGCTGTTTGCATCAGCCCAACCTGCCTAATGCAGAGCAACCCCCACATCACCTGTGTTCCCCAGCTGTCCCCATTGGGGTTCCCAGTCCTTACCCTGACTCTCAAGTTGGGATTTTTTTGGTTAGTCCCCTACTCATTCACAGGGTTGATGCTGGAGAGGGAAGTGCTGGGTGAGAAGGGCCTGCGTGGTGGTGGTGATCCTGCACATGGAGGCCTCTAAATAATCTGTGCTGCAGGTACTTGGTGGAGGCAGGAGAGGTGGATGGGGGGCTGGTGGCAAGGCCACTGGGTGCCTTTGTGCGAGCAGTCGGAGCGAGGTCAGCAGCGCCTGGAGGAGGCTCTGTGTCTGCAGCTGCAGGAGCCCTGGTAAGTGCTCCACACCAAGAAAGAGGCCTGGGGGTCCTGGGTGTGCCAAGGGGAGCTGGCACGGTGGTAGCAGTAGGCACTGTGTCCTACTGGACGATTTACCCTGGCAGGGAGCAGCGCTGGGCAGCATGGTGGGGCTGATGAGCTACGGGAAGCGGCAGTTTGAGGACCTGGACCACATCATGAGGAAGCTGATCCCACCTTTCCATCAGGCCATGGAGGAGCTGGTGGCGATGGTGGATGCTGACTCCCGTGCCTTCAGCAGCTACATGGTGAAGTCCCACTCGAGGCATCCTGCAGGGAAACATCCTGCAGGGGGCTTTCCAGCTGGAAAGAGGGCTGGGATCGCTGCGCTCCGGATTCCTAAAGGAGCAGGGCTCTGATCTTAGAATCACAGAATCATTAGGTTGGAAAAGACCTCCAAGATTATCAAGTCCAACCTTCTACTGAGTACACCCATGCCCGCTAAACCATATGGCAAAGTGCTACATCTTCTTGCTTTTTGAACACTTCCAGGGATGCTAAAGCCAGGGCCAGGGGAAGGGACATTGTCACATAAGGGAGGTTTGCAAGAGCGTGGGAGCTATGGGGTCTTCCCTGACCCCTGATGTAAGGCACAGTCTGGGTGACAGCAGCAAACCTGCTTTTCTTTGCCTGCAGGAAGCCATGAAGCTGCCCAAGAACACCCCTGAGGAGCAGGAGAGGTGAGCTGGGCTGGTAGGGACTGGCTCACTGTGGGGGCACAGCCACCCAGCACTCACCCCAGGGCTGTCCCCTCTTCCAGGCGCACAGCTGCCATGCAGCAGGGGCTGAAGACGGCCGTGGGAGTGCCCTATGGCCTGGCAGAGAAGGTGAGCAGGCTCTGGCCTGCTCTGAAGGAGCTGGCACGACACTGTAACCTGGCCTGCAAATCTGACATCCAGGTACGGCCCCAGCTCACACACTTGCCCTGCAAGGTGTTCCCTCATGTCCTGACCACCAGGATGCATCTCTCCCACTGTGCTTTTCAAATTGGCCTGTGGTTTCCACACAGTAATTCTTTGGGCTGCCATTTCCTGAGAATACCAACAGATTGGAAAACACTGGATGCTGGTGGGTGGTGCAGGGTGGGAGTCCTGCAGCATAAGGGTCTGACCTGCCTCAGTGCCGTATGGTGGAGCTGGTTCGCCAGGAGAGCTTCTTGCAAGCCCAACTTTTCCCAGGTGGGAGCCAAAATGCTGGAAGCGGCGGTGTTCGGAGCTTACTTCAATGTCATGATCAACCTCAAGGATATCACAGACGAGAAGTTCAAGCTTGCGGTGAGCTGGGCTGTGCGGGCCCCCCCCCGGCGGTGCAGCTGAGGGGGCGGAAGTGGCGCGGACGCCTCGGGACCCCTCGTGCCCCTTGGCCGCCGGCGGGACGCGTGGGGTGCTCGGCCAATGGCTCTTCTGGCCTGTCGAATGGCAAATGATGCATCTTGTCCCCACACAGATGTCACAGAAGGTCTCTGGGCTACTGGAAGAGGCGAAGCAAGGCTCGGCAGTCGTGCTGGCACTGCTGGACAAGCGGGTGGCCTAAGAAGGGCTCAGGAATGCTCTGGGTGTTCTGCAGTGGCAAATACAGATGGAAAATACTCTTGTCCCTGCCTAGGCTCTGTTGGTATCTACCTCTGGAGAGCCTTTCTGCTCAGGCACATCTAGCATCATATCCCCTGGCCTTTCCCTGGACAAGGGGGATTTTTGCTCTCTGAGGCTTGAACCCCAGGCTCCATCCTTTCATCCCTGGGGCAGACAGGGTTGGCGGTACCTGGGACCACAGTGATCTCAACAGAAGGGATGGCCAGATCCCTGTGGCACTGCCTGCAAGGAGATCACTGTACATGAGCACGTCCTGACCTGGCACAGTCCCTGTGTCCAGAAACCCCCATGAAACATCCTCCTACCTGAGATCTGGGACAAGACCTGGCACAGTCCCTTTCTGCCAGGTGTCTTTCAGGCTGTCTGTGACAATTCCAGCCTGTTGAATTGCCTGGGAAGGGAGCACTGCCAAACACGAGGCACCATCAGGGATGTTAGCAGGGAGATGGGGTGGGTTGAGATGGGAGAAACCCTGCACCCTCCTCAGAGAACCTCCAAGAAGAAAACCTGAAAATCAGGGCATCCAGCCCTGCCTCCTGTCCCTGTTGACAGGGTGTGACAGCAGATACTGTGTCCTCCACCTGCATACCGCGGCAGCAGCCTGAGCGGTGTCTGGCCCCTGCACCCGCTGTCCCACAGCCCCATCTGTGGGAGGGTCACCCCTGTTCCTGGGCACTGTGCCTGAGTGGGCAGCACCGAGCCAGGGTTCACGGCAGGGTCAACTGACTCACTCCATCCATCCCTTGCCGCTGGGAGCTGGAATCACTGCCCTCCATTGCCTGTGTTTATTATCCCTGTGGGACCTTTGTGCCGGCTGGGAGCGGCGTGTTGACGTTTCTTGTGTATCCAGGGTGACGGCGTGGTGTCACCGCTCCGGTGTTATCCGTGCCTGCCGCACCCCTGCTCCCCAGGGCAGGGCCCCGCTATTTAACGGGTGCCCGACAGCCAGGAGAGCTGTGCCGAGGACGGGGATCCTCAGTGCTGCTGGCATTGACTCCTCTGGGAACTTTTCCACCGGTTTGGTGAGTGCAGGACAGCGGGGGAGCACGGGGGCAGCAGGAGCATGGGCACCCGTGGGTCAGGGTGCACTGTCCCCATGGCTGGCACTGCACACAGGCGTGTGTCCCCAGTCCCTTGTGGCCCACGAGGACACGAGCTCAGCACCTAGGCTGGGTCAGTGTGGGTTTATTTCTATTAACAATGGAAACCACACACCTGGGCCTTGGGTGTGCATGGAGGGGAGGACAGTCACTCTGGGGGTTGGCGCTGTCACCAAAGGGACAGGATGGCAGTTGGGGTCTGTGGGGGGATGGCACTCTTCGGGAAGCAAGCATGGTCTCTGTGCTGGGGGCAGACATGAGGGACTGAGGAGACAGGTCCCAGCTGCTGGCCTGGTGATGTCCTATGGCAAGAGGTGACTGATGGTGCCTGTCCTTCCCTTTCAGCTTGGAGACTACTGAGGATGTGTGATCCCAACCAAGGTGAGGGGCCATGGGGCCAGGCAGGGCTGCAGGTACCACACAGCCATCAGGGCTTAGAGGGGAGCTCTATGCCATGGCCACAGACACCTGGGGGGTTTACCTGCATCCCGAAGGGGCGTGGGATGTCCTTTGTGAGGAAGAGATAGACGAGGGTGGGCCCTTTGGGTGGAAGGATACACCAGCTCCCTGCACTGTCTGTCTGGGGAGAGCTTGTCTCTGCCCACTAACAGACCCCTCTTCTTCCTAGGCCCGCCACGACCATACCTTGCAGTGTGCCCTCCCGCCCCTCCAGGTTACCCTGGCCCTGGCACAGGTCCCTACCCTGGTGGCATTGCAGTTTGCCCTGCTGCCCCGCCGGGGCACCCTGGTCCCAGCACAGGTCCCTACCCTGGCGGCGTGGCAATCTGCCCCCCATGCCCTGCTCAGCCTGGCCAGCACCCTCACGGGCATCCCCCGTCGGGGCATCATCCCCACAAGGACCAGGAGCACCACAAGAAGCACCATAAGAAGCACCATAAGAAGCACCATAAGAAGGAACACTGCAAGCACCACGAAGGCAAGGTAAGAGTGGGACAGCAGTGAACCCTTCCTAATTCTACTGCAGTCCTTTGGATGCCCTCCCCATACCACAGCATCTGGCCTGAACAGCTGGGACTCTCCTCTCCTACCCTGCAGTGGCTGGAGCAAGCTGCCTAAACTTCAGCGGCTTTTTGTAGATGTGGAAACTTGTTAAATTAATAAATAGTTAAGAATTAGTCATATCAAGTGAGCAATTTGAAAAGCAATCAATGAAATTCCTTGAAGCCATTTAAAGGGGTGACATGTCCCGGGGTGCACAGTGCAGTCTATTAAATCCTAGGACTTTGTCTTGCTCACCTGAGTGCAAGTCGTGCCTCCATAATGGACATTCACTCAGTGTTCTGCAGCAGAGGAACTGTTTGGCTCCCCCTTAAAAACAAAAAAACCTCACAAAACAACAACAACAACAAAAAACAACCCCCAAAAAACCAAACCAAACAAACAAAAACAAAACCAAAAAAGGAGAAGCAATTCCCTATGCCTGGAGTAGATTCTGCAGAAAATACCATTCCAGGGATGGGCACCATCCTGAGCAGGTCTGAATGAGGAGCTGCTAAACAAGGCCCCATTTCCAACATTGGAGGTAGGAGCATTTCCCAAACAAATGATACCAGTAGCTCCTCTCACTGGGGAACAGTTCTGGAAGTGATCTGCTGTGACGTTGGTCCTTGCTGGCAGAGCAAGACCTTTCTGGAATTTCCTTTGTTGACCTTAAGAGCCTTGTAAAAAGATCATAAAAAACCTCCAGCCCTCCCACAGTATGGGGCAGCCATCACAGGGTCACTGACTCCTCTCAGGAATGCTGTGACAGAGGCTCGTTTCCCTACTGTCCTAAAGTTGTTTTCTCTTCTTCCCCAGCCCTCTAGTGGCTCGTGCAGCTCAAGCAGCTCAAGCAGCAGCTCTGACTCTGACTGAACGTCTGACATGTCCCACCTGCTCCGTGGTGATCAGCAAAACATGAGGCCAAACTCCTCATGGGAACCCCCTGCATGTTGCTCCCCTCTCTCCCCCTTCCCCCTGGAGCACTGTTTTGCCTGCTGAGTGATTTTTCTTGTGTGTAGCTTGTAAATCCTTTGACCCAGAATCTCCAAGTCAATGGACAACATTTCCACCCTCTATCTTTCAGGAGAGCCTGCTAAAAGTCAACACACATGCTGTTTTCCAATCTGCTGGTGTCCGTGTGTTTTTTCCCAGGCAATGATGCTGGCTGCTAACATGGATCCCATAAAACTCCTGATACGTTGTGTGAGCTTTCCCAGGTGCAGCAGAGAGAGTGGCTGGGGGATGCTGTAATTATGTAGGCTGCCATCCTCCACACCAGGGTAAGAATTTATAGGAAAAAGTGCACTATGGCAGAGGGATTCTCCCATGAACAGATGAGGAGCATGAACAGCTGGAGATGTTCAAAAGCAGTGCTTCGAGCAATCTGTGACCCTGCCTATCGCAGGAGGAGTGGAATGAGATGGTCTTTCAGTTCCCTCCCAACATAAACCATTCTGTGATTCCATGATTATCTGGATTTACCAGCTCAAAACCAGGAGAATCAGCTGCTCACTGAAAATAATTTTAAAAATCCCCACAACTACAGAAAAAAAGCTTTTTCAGGATAGGGTGAAAAAAGTTCGTTTATTTTTGCAGACAGCACAATTTGAGTTCAAATCTGGGCATTGCTCAGCAGATACCGGTGGGAGGAAGGTACCGTGGATGCTTTGAGTACACTGGGATGACTGGGAGGCAGCTCTGGTGGCTGTCCAGTATTTTGTTGATGCTGGGAGTCATGCTGCTCTTCTCAGCTGAAATTTTGAGTGCAGTAATAGATGAGCAGGTTCTGATGAAGGGCAGGATGACAGAAGGAATCAAAGCAGGTATGGCCCACAGGAAAATACAGATCTTAGAGATGATTTGCAAAATTTAAGATGGATAAACCCCCCAAAGGAGCATCTGTGGAAGGCAGCAAAACCTCTCACACCAACAGAAAGGAGGAGCAAGATGCACTGAGAGATCTTGAGAGTTTTTAAAAACTAGAGCTGTTCATTGGTCCTGCTACTCTGGAAAGGTTTCTTGCGTCTCTGATAAGCCCTCCTGGGATTACAGTACATACACAAATCATGGCTTGGTGTGTGCAAAACTTTAGAGAAATACTTCATATGGCTCTGTATCCTGCTTTGATGTGGGTTTTAATTAGCACCATAAATGTAAGATACATGAATTTTCATCATCAAAAAGAAGAAAATCAAAAAAGAACTCTGGATTTTGGTTAGAAAGGAGGACCCAGAGGGCAGCTCTTCTGGGCTGGCAACCATACAGGGGGAAGAAAATATAAGAGGTAATATCAGGGGTGTGTATATCAGTAAGAGAAGGATTGTGTGTGTGCCCTTCTTTTAACAAATCCACCGAATGAACCTGTCGAAGAAGCTGGGCTGGGAGAGACTGTCATAGTCTTTCTCCCGGAAGATGGCTGCCCGGTCCCCCAGGCCAAGCTTCAGCAGGACATCCATGTCCACGTCGCTCCCCAGAGCCACCACTGTGGGCATGACATCTTGCTTCTTCATGGAGTTGATGGCCTCCTCCAGGTTCTTGCTTCCCGTGATGCCGTCAGTGATGAAGACAAAGGAGAGCTCGGCATTGCGCCGGGCAAGTCGCTGCCCGTTGCCTGGCCTGAGCACGATGTTGTTGATGGCGTGGATGATGGCTGACCCGATGTTGGAGGACGAGTCCAGGTATTTGATCTGCGCCAGGGCGTCCAAGATCTCCGTGAGGTTGTGGGTCAGTGGGAAGACCACGTTCTGGTCCCGCTCACTGCCGTACTGCAGCAGCGCGATCCGGGCATTCATGTGGTCGCTGTTGCTCCGGGCCAGTGTCAGCTTCTGGGCCACGTCCTCCACAAAGCGATGGGCACTCTGGAAGTTCTGCTCCCCAATCCTTTCTGAGCCATCCAGCAAGAAGACAACGTCAACAGGGCGCTGGGTGCACTGGGCTACGGCAAGCTCTGCAGGGGGAAGAAGAAGACAGGAGCCGGGAGGATGAGAAGACTACAGGATAATTTGGGTTGGAGTTGCCTCTGTGCATTCTTGCCCAAAGAAGGACCTGCCCAACCCTGCTGCCAAAGCCTGTCTTTACAGCTCAAAATGTAGGAGGCTTTGCTTTTGAAGCCCTCTGCTACTGAGCATTTAATGAATGTTAATTCTGGGACTGATGGCAGACCTTCATGAAACTAGTCATGTCTTTGAATTTCAGTTCCAGAATTACACCCACTGCCCTACATCAATTTCCAGCTCTTACTTGTGAGAGGAATATCCAGAGATTAATATCAAGCAGCACCTGCAAACCTCTCAGTTACTCTGGGAGAGTGGTTTACTGTCAGAGTTACTCTTATCATAAAATCATAGAATCAGAGAATATCAGAATGGTTTGTGTTGGAGAGAACCTTAATGCTCATCTCATTCCAACCCCCTGCCATGGGCAGCGACACCTTCCACTAGACCAGGTTAGTCCAAGCACAATCCAACCATATAGAATTTATGAATATATGCAGTGAATAAACTCAGGAAAAAACAAAAAGGAGAAGAAAGTAGCTATCTTTGGAGTCAGCTGATAGTCAGGGACCATTATTTCCTCCCTCTCCTGTAGTTATGTGCATTGCATTCAATGTTCCACCTGAGCTGGCAGCGGGGCAATGCCCATAGCACTCTCAAGCAGTTCTATGGCTTTGAGACTGAATCTCAAAGGGGTGAAGTCCTGAAGATGCTGTCATGTTGTGTTGCATGACTGGCAAGGAATAGGTGCTTCTGGAGCAGGCCCACCTTAAGCATCCATGTCTGGCAACAGGGGGTAACTTTGGGGGTAGGAGTGTAATGTTAGATTGAATTGCCACACTATGAGTGATCCAGCCTGACAAAGAGCTTCCCTAGTGCTGAACAGTGCTATGCCTGGGTTCAGCACAGAATCAGGGAAACACAGATTCTGTATGGTTAGAAAAGCCCTCTGAGATCCTCAGGTCTGACCATTAGCTCAGCACTATTGTGTTAACCTCTAAACCATATTCCTAAGTACCACACTTCCATGGATGATGACTCCACTGTTTCCCGGGGCATCCTATTTCAATGCCTGATTGCCCTTTCACTGAAGGAATTTCCCCTAATACCCAGTCAAAATCTCCTGTGGTGCAACCTGAGGCCATTTCCTTTTGTTCTCTTACTTGTTACCTCCCCTCCTTTAAAGCAGTAAATCCACATACTCACCTCTGCCCAGTCTTCCGTGAAAAATGTTGTGTAAAGGCATGTTGATGCTGCAGTTCCTGGTATGCAGGCACTGCTGCCACAAGGATACCTCCCCTTGGCAGCACCTGCACTCCTGATCCCCACCGGCTCTGAGCAGCCATGAAGGCAGAAAGGCAGGAAGGAATCCCCCTTGCAACCACACAGCGCAATACCTACATGAGGGTCTGTGAAAGCAGCTGGGAGCAGGGGCTGCGCATCGTGTTGGGGCAGTGTTGACAGCCTCCCCCAAGGCCTGCCCACATGTTTTTTGAGATGACAAGCAAGCCTGAAGAGCTCCTGACTAAGCAGAGGGCAGTATCACTCCATGGAGCTTCAGTGAGAGCACAGTGCACATCTGACATGAGCATTCCCAAGAGCCATGTTCCGCTCGCTGCTCAGCCCTCATAGCTGGCGAGGGCTGCTTTTCAGCTGTTTGATAATGTGCCTTTATATATGAGTTATCCCAAGGGAATGTGAGGCAGCCAAGCCTTGGGTATGTCCTGTTCAGTGTCAGGCTCTGGTTGCAGCTTGTTCCCATTTCTGAGAGACTGAGAACCTGAGCACCCTTTCCTGCAGTAAGATTCTCATCCTAACAGTGAGAGAAGCTCTCAAAGGCACCATCACAAATTAGGCCAACTAAAATCTTCCTGTGACGCTTTTAACTGGTGCATTGCTCCTTCTCATGTGGATCCTGAATGCCTGTAGCTCACAGCTGAGGATGTCTAACAAAGGCAGCACAAATAAGCAGAAACCTAACTGATTTTTCTGCCATTAGTGTGTGCAGAGCAACCCCACCCATTCACATCACCTTCCTGCTTCTTCTGAAACCTGAGGAACTTGTATTTCCTCTATTCTTTTGCAGTGTTGACAGTGGAGATGAAAGTGAGGTGGGGACTGACCTCCCAGACCTTTTTGGGGTTTCCTCCTTTCCCAGCCGCTCCTGTGTCTTTGGGGAGGCATGGACCATCCTTTACCCAGCTCCTTATCTGTCCTTCCTTTGCCCAAGAGCTTCACTGAAGGAACTGCTACTGTGATGAAGTCCATCTGGTTTTATCAGAGGGATTAGCTAGGCTTATGTTAAAAAACCACTCCTTCACCCATTTGCCTCTAACAAGGACAAGCACAGCACTCCTCATGGAAATAGACATTTTCTCCCTCTCCCCACCTCTAAAGAGCTGAAGGTTTTTGAGAGGTAAAAAACTTTGTTTCCAATGCTTTGCTAGGAATAAATGGCTACTGTGTGATGAAATTAAATAAAATCAACAGCCTCTTTGCTGAAATCTTCCCCAGTTCTCTCTTTGTTCAGCAAAATGTACCAGCCCTGAGATCTTTTCAAATCAGTGGAATTTGGGAGCTTTTCCTCTGGCATCACGGCTGGAGCAGCTTAACTACTCGGAGTTCAGTCCTGTATCCCAGCAGGATAAGTCACACTAATTTTGGGGTAAAAAATCAAAACAGAAGAGGGAGTTTGACTTCGCACAGACTATCTGGAATATGTGAATTATGACCAGAGTCAGGCACAGGCTGATCTTTTTGCTTTCACGTAAAACACAGAGCACATCATGGAAAGCCCTCAGAACTCTTTTCCCTCTATTCTGCACTGATAGCAGCAGAGTTCTCTGAGCAACTTGTCCCTAGGAGGAGAAAGTGCTGAAACACTGCAATAAGTTCAAAGTGCGTAATTCCTATGGCTGAGCTGGGCAACTGGTTCCACTTTTTACAGCTGGAGATATTACAGCCACATTCCTGAAGATGGCACAACTCCCTTCTGCCCATTAAATATGACATTTGCTCAATATACTTTATTGCAATAATACCATGTCAGTCAGAGTAGGAGCTTCTACTCCTGTGTCTGCACACGAAATCCCACTACCTCTAAATAGAGCTTGAGAGCACTTAAACTGGAGGTGGGAATAGCACTCACCTGCCTGACTTTGTGCAGTCAGGAGCAGCTGAGCGGATGGAGATACCAGGCCTGGTCTAAACACACATACCTGCAGAGCAGGCGGTGGCTCTGTGGTCTCTGAGCCAAAGCAACACTGGGTGTGGATTGAGCAGGCTCTTCTACATCAAACTTGCTTTTAAACAACTCACATCAGTCAAGGAGTTTTGCTTTGGACCACCTGGCCCTACATGACAGAATATCTGCCTTTTGTATATGGACAGGTACATGTTGTGAATTATGACAGATGAAACACAAATGTACAAGCAGAGAAAAAGGCCAGGGGAGCCCACACAGCTTCTGAGGGACACACTGCCCAGTTGTCAGCACTCCCAATGGAAAGGGAGGGTTGCTCCCTCTCCCATCCTCCTTGCGCCTTCCTCCACACCCCCAGCTGCCCATGAGTGGTTCCACAGAGACACTGGGGCGAGCAGGGATGCACCTTGCTTAGTCAGCCTTGCAGGACACAGAGAGAGCCTGTGGTAACTGAGAGAGAGGATGCAGAAGATGCTTTGGAGGGGGTCAGCAAGGACATATGCAGGAAGACACGGGGAAAATGCATCATTAGGCTCTTAGCAAAAAAGCACCAGGCAGAGCAAGAGCATCCCTTGGCATTGCTGGGGAAAGCCATCATGCTGGCCAAGCTGAAGGGGACTGCTCCTTGTGTCCTGTCCCCAGCTGAATGCAACCAAGCCATTCTACTGCCTCTGTCTCTCCTGAACTAAAAGCATCCCCCCCTGTGCTGTCCCCTCTGCCACACAGGAGCGATGAGTTCCACCTCCACTCAGCCTCTGCCTCCATGTGACCCCCAAGAGAGGTCTCAGCACAGGCCTAGCACAGTCTCTGGGTCCCCCACAATCTCGCTGTGCACCATTTTGAAGGTGTCAATGAACAAGTCCATCCACTCTTGCCGCTCATTTCCAGTGGCAAACTTGGCTTTTTCGGCGGTAAAGGCCAGAGTGGCCACCAGCTGGGTGTACATGCTGGGGTCCCGGGATTCCCGCGTGGAGTTTAGGAACTGGGCGATCGAGTGTATGGTGCTGGGGAAATCTATGTTGACTCCCTCTTCCATGGGGCGGAAAATAACTGGGTTTACGCTCCCAGGGTTCCTGTCATCTGCAAGTGAGTGTCAAAAGAATATTTTCAGGGCTTGCTAGCAATGGCTGCATCTCTGAAAGCTACCTGGCTTTCCTATCTGCACTGCACCAGAGAGGAACAGAGCTAATGAGGACAGAGAAGTAAAGACCAAAGCCAGATTTTAAATCTTTCTGCCATTTGTGTCTGAGGAACCATAAGATCTGCCCTGAAATCTTTCATGCATCAACTGAGTGACTCCAGAAAATCACACAGAACCTGAACTCCCCAGTTCCTACTGAACTGGCATAGGCACGATAGAGAAGGAGCAGTGCTCAGGAAAAAGGCCACTTCTTCTGCAGATGGGATTCACCCATCATGTAGCTTAGGACTGTGCTATGTGCAAACTGCACACATGATGCTGTAAGGCAGAAAGATCTCTAAGGGACAGCATTATGTGACCTCCTTGCCTGGCACACAGCCTCAGGGCTGTGACTCCACTCAAAGCCATGTGGTGTCTTGGCTTGTCAGGACCCTGAGAGCCTCCATCTGCACCTGGCTGTGCTGAATTTAACTTTGAATAAAACCCCAAATCTCAAAGCAAATCCTTTTGCATCAGTTAGCAAGAGTCTCTCAGGATGTCATGCGGTTTCTATGAAGCAAGTGGTTAGTTCAGATTTGCTCAGCATTCAACCCTCCAGCATCCTGTTAGCATAGCAGTAACTGATGAGAGACAAGAGGATGTGCTGAAAATAGGAAAATCTCGGGTAAAGCCCTGAGGCAGCATGGGGGGAAGACAGGCTCTTTGTGGTACCTGTCCCTGTCTGTGCTCTGGCAATACCCAGGCTGAAGATGGGACAGTTGATTTGCCCCTCCAAGTGCCAGAACCACCACACTGAGCCATGGGGCCAAGAATGGGGCTGGTTTAGCTGCCTCCCTGACCTGTCAGTCTGGCCAGTCCATGACACTCACACATGCATTGGATGTGCACTGGCTCACTCACATTCCCTCCGAAGGGCACCGTCCCCATCCAGAGGATCTGCATGGAAATTGGCACAAGCACATGGGATTTTCTGTAAGAACCACAGAAGCCCCAGGCTCTGTCATATGCCTTACACCCAGTCCCATCCTATCCAACACGTTCCCTTGCCACTAGGGAAGTGTGACCACTGCAAATCCTTCTAAACGATAACAGCAGTGCAGCACGGACTGTCCAGTGTGGTGGGTGGGAGGCTCCTGAACCTATTACTTAAAATTTATCTACTAGACCTAGAACAACTTTTGCCCATGCTGAAAGGGCACTTTGAAAGGAGGCCAACCTTACCCAGCCATGTCACTCTACCTGCCAAGTTCTCTGGGGTGCAGGTCTTGCCCACACTTAGCCTGGTTTGTGTATGGCATAGCTTAAGGGATTCACCGAAGAGGGAATTCCTTCAAGATGTCTCCTCAAGGCATTCCTATTCTGGTTCCCAGGGCTTCCAGGCACCAGCAAACTGTTCTCACCTTGCATCAGGAACAGAAATACCCAACTGCACTACATGGAAAGAATCAACAACTTTGCCTTTCTTTGGAGGGCTTTGATGGCCCAAGTCCAGGGGAAATTAGCATGCCACTGCTTGTGTTCCTCAGAAATGGGAAGGCTGCAAAGACCAAAACCTTTGAAGACGCCTGAGCTGAGCAATCACCAGTGTGGCCTGGGGATGTCACCTCCTTGTGTACAGATTTGCAGGCAAAGCTCCTCAGAGGACATGGCAGAGGAGCTCAGCATCTCAGTTGGACACTGTGTCCCCAGCATGGCCAGGTGCAAACACTCAAAATACCAACAAGAGATTTTAGACAGGAATAATTATAGATTTTCTCCAGGTATCTGTGCATCCTGGGACCAGTTTTCCTTTCCTTTGCATGGGAAGGACTTATTTAAAAATGAAATTTGATATTCTGTATAAGGCTCAGTTGAAGCCGGGGACTGCCACAAAAACATTCATGGCAAGAGAAGACACAGAAATTGCAGGACAGGCAAAACTGTGGTCCTCTATAAATTTTGTGTGCATAGTGGACCTCTATAAACTTCGTGTCTGTTTGAATACTGTTTAGATACTCTGTGCATCTATAGTATTTAAAGAGACACAGGGATTCAGGCAGACAGGATCTCTAGGAATCTGGGATGCACATCTGCCCCTTAACAAGCAAAATGTGAGCCAATAAAGCTACCTTCAGCACACGAAGCACCAGAGGATCCTTACAGCCTTTTCCCCTAATTCAACACCCTGAGTTAATTGTTAATTAAATACAGCCAGCATTAGAGAAGCCAAAGCTTTGGGTCCACTACATTGCCATTTTCCAACTGATCCCTAATAGCTGCTCTGTCCGTCACTCCCAAGGAGCATCCTGCTACAAAGGCCATGTGAGTTGGTGTTTAGCAAAGGGATTTTGACTTGAGTTTGGAGGTCAAAACCTGGTGGCTCCCAGGAATTTGGATGGGGAGAAATATCAGGGATGAGCCATGCTGGTGCACTCACACAATGCACTTGTACCTACCTGTGCAGAGAACACAGAGAGACAGGAAAAGAGCAGGAGATGAAAGGGCCTCTCCTCATGTAAAGTAACACTATTTCCCAAACTCCAGCCTTCCAAAGGGATTGAACAGGGTTGCACCCCCCCTTCTACTCCTGAGCCTTGTGCAATCTCCCCCCGGAGCCTGTGCAGATGGCAGGAAGCCACTTGTAATGTTTACCTGTCTGACAGGGCAGCTCGGGGCAGACGACCTGTGGATCTGGAAGGAAAGGAAACAAGGAAAACTGAGCCATGTGTTGCCATCCCCCTTCACAGCTTGCGCAGTAAGAGTGACAGGACAAGGTCTCTTACAGGGAACACTAAAGGACTGCCCCAAAAGGTTGGTCTGTATCTGAGGAAGGACTCTTAGTTCAGGGATAAGGTCAGACCCCACCATGGATTACACAGCTGCTGGCCAACTTGCTGGGACACATCTCTGCCCCGCAACCCAAACCCTGGGGCTCAAAACTCCAGCTCCACACAAGGACAGAGACAGACCTGGGCAGAGGACATCCTCCATCTTGTCAATGAACTCCTCTGCCACCAGGTCTGAGAAGAGCCTCATCTTCTGGACTCGCTGGGGTTCATTGCAGGCGATGGAGACCAGGGTCTCACTCTGCTCTGGCTGGTCAAACATGTCTCCTATGCCGATGGTGTTGACCACCACATCTCTCCCACACAGAGCCCCGAGGTTCTTGTCATCATCCCGGGGGTCGTAGCGCCCATCTGTGATCACCACAGCAAACACTTGGGCTTTCTCTCTCCTGCTTTCCTTGATGAGCTTGTTGTAGGCAAACTGAAGGGCAGATGGCGTCCAGGTGCCTCCAGCGATCCACTCCAGGCGCTTCACCGCTTCCTTGAAGCTCGACAGGGAATCAATGCGCTCGTCATCAAGCTTGATGGCTTCAAAAGTCCCCTCGTGACTGTACTGCACCACCCCAACACGGGCACCTGCCAACAAAGTGTCACATTACTTGGCTTTGCATCCTTGGGGAAAAGTGGAGAGAGTGGAAGAGCTGCCCAATTGGTCTGAAAAGCCATGGAAAATAAGCATTGAGGTTGAAAGGATCCAAGACCCCTTTCTTTTCCCCATGCCCCACTACGTCTTCACAGAGTCCAGACCTGTCTGTGACTTGGGGTCCTTGGCAATAGAGCCCAGCCTGCTGACCACGTTGATGACAAAATTCTTCTCCAGGGTGAAGTTGGTGTAGCCGATACTCTCGGAGCTGTCTATGACAAACATGATGTCCAGGGCACCACAGCGCTTCTCACAGTCTGGGGAGAGGGGCAGAGGGAGGGAAACACAGGGGTCAGTGATGCTGGGAACCTTCTGGTGATCCCCTGTCCCGATCCCTCAAGGGGTGGTTCCCCTTCCCTGGGGAGAGGTGATGTCTCACCACAGCATCCACACGTCTCTCGCACATAAGTCATCACGTCGCAGTCCTGCCGGAAAGGGGTGCAGGGTCAATGCTTCCCTCTAAGGCAAAAACTCCCCTTTCACTTCCCACTCAGCCAGCCCTCTCCCCTCTTTCCCTGGCTCCTGTGGGAAGTCACAGGCCACCTCTGCCAGGCAGCAGCAGGACCTGATGTCCTGTTTTGTTCTTGGGCTGTGCACGGAAAAGCCATGATTGCCACAAGAGGAAGAGTAGCAGGGTTACTTACAGTCAGACCGGGGTCTCCTGGTGGGCCAGGGGTCCCCTGTAAGAAGAGGACAGGGATTTCAGGCACAGTTTTCCCAAGAGTTCTTTTTCTGGGAACTAGACGTCAGAGCCATCAAAAATGTGGCTTTTTGTAGAAGGGGAAGGAGAAGGCCCACTGTGAGCCAGTGGACAATCTGGTAGCTGTGTCCCCTCCAACAGCATCTGCTGCGACACAGTGCCATGGGACTGTACCTCAGGGCCTGCTTCACCAGGTGGACCACGCTGTCCAGGCTCTCCTCCTGGGCCAGGATCACCCTGGGGAAGAAGTAAAGAAGGGTCAAATATTTCCTGGGCATTGCTGGTAATGCAGTCCCCAGTGTTCAGGGACCCTCCTAACGCCCTGGTCAGTCCCAGCCCTGCTAAGCACAGTCACCAGCCTGCCACAGCTGAGCTTGGTGACAGGAGCCAGGAAGAGAGGGGCAGTGTCATCCCCAGCACATGTGGCAGGGGTGTGGGAGGGACACACTGACCCTGGGGCAGCACGGGGAGTCTGCTTACCGGCTCCCCCTTCTCTCCTTTGGTCCCTTGTACTCCTTTTGGTCCAGGCTCACCTCGTCCTCCCTGCTCGACAGAAGGAGAAACAGATCTAGCATGGAGCACATCTGGATGTGCTCAGCAGAGGCTCTACTGCATCACAAACATATGCCTGCCTGGCCTGGGAGAGCACCCTCAAAACAGCAGCTCAGAGCACAGCAAACAGTGTTTACACAGGCATTACTCCCCTCCAAAAAAGAAGTTCTGCAACACATTTTTCATATGATTTCAGAGGGAGATGGGCTTGGGAGATATAACCAGGCTCCAGCTGCAGGGAACATCCAGGGCAGCTGCTGGCAGGGCTGGCTCCTCAGCCATTAACCCAGAGGGCTGGGAGACAATGCCTTGGCATTCCAGTCAGTACAAAAATACAGGTGATGGAGATAACCACACTCACCTTGGGTCCTGGCTGCCCCTTCTCACCCTTGTCACCCTGCAAAAGGAGACGAGGGAGGGTTAGCAGCTGTCCAGGACTGGCCCCACATTGTGTACCCGTACACCCAAAGATTGCAGTGAGGGGCAAGCTGAAGAGCAGCTGTAGCTTCAGGCCGATGCTTGAGGGACCATCACCATGATTGGAACTCGGGTCCCCAGCACCTGATGGACTGTGGCCAGATTCAGTCCTGGTGTTCAAGCCCCTTTCTCCTTCACAGGCTCCTTCACACATCTGTGACCCTGAGCATTTTTCTTCCTCCTTCCCTGTTTTCTCAGTCTGCTCAGATCCAACAGCAACATCCACTGAAACAAATTTCCTCATATGTTGGATGAGGAATACGTACCTGAGGTCCTCTGGGTCCAGGGTAGCTAAAGCCAGGCCTGCCTCTGTCACCCTTTGGTAGAAAAAAAAGACCCATGAGATACAAAACCTGGCCCTTCTGACCTGCTCCTGTCTGTGACAGTTACAGTCATTTTCATCTTCTCTGGGGAAGGAGAGTCAAGGCTTCTGCAGCTGGCCCT
Source organism: Donacobius atricapilla (assembly GCA_013397315.1). NCBI lineage: Eukaryota > Metazoa > Chordata > Aves > Passeriformes > Mimidae > Donacobius > Donacobius atricapilla. Next base: position 39,904 of record WBMY01000923.1, read on the forward strand.
AAAGCACTGGGAACAGCTTTGCAGAGCAAGGATTTGCAGGGTTTGGGGATGTCACATGCCAGGGATGCCTCTGAGTTTGCTCAGGGTGAGGAGTGTAATCAGACCTGCCTTGGCCAGAGCAAGACCTACATCTCTCCCCATAGGCAGGCTCAGGTCTGATTCTGTTTTTGAGGCACAAAAGTTTCTGCTGTGAAAATTCTCTTTTTTTCTTTAAATAAATAAATAAGTAAGTAAATAGGAACACAAACCTCCCTCTTCAAATGTAGAGGTTTATTCATGAACTTTACCTTTGGTCCTGCTGGTCCAGCATCACCTCTTGGGCCCAAGTCACCAGGGTCCCCACGTGATCCCTGCAGGACAGATGTGGGGAGAAGGCAGGGAGTGAGTGAGGATGTTACCTGCTGCCCCCCAGCATACAGGGGACTATGCTGGAAAAAACAGCTCTTGAGATGGTGCTGCAGGACCATCTCCCTTCCTGGTGAGTTTACTGTGGCAGTTACTGTCTCAGCAGTGGGACTGCCACGTCCCATAGAGCCACTTGGGTATCACAGCGCTACTGCCACAGTGGTGTGATGGACTAACCACAGACCCAGGACAAATAGGTGCTTGTGGAGTCCCATCCTCCCTGTCCCCAGTGACACACCCACTCCAGATATCCCTTCCACATTGCACGGGAACACCCAGTTTTTGAGCCTCACTGAGAGAAGGTCGTGCAGGTTCTCCTTGGGAGAACAGTGCAGGCAGCTTGTGTCAACAGGGCAAGCTCTCACCACAGAAGGAGGGTATGGTCACACACATGCCCAAGTGTGACTTACTATCCTGCCTGGCTCTCCCACAGCACCTGAAGGGCCTCGTGGTCCTGGCAGTCCTTGTTCTCCCTGCACAGCAAAGAAAGACACAAGAACACAGTGAATGAGGAGGAAAGCCACGCAAGCTGCCCTGGGTGGCACAAGTGCTCCTCCCTCCTCCTGGCTGTCACCAAGCCTTGCTCCATGCTTACCCTAGCTCCTTTGCTTCCAACCTCACCAGGCAGACCACGAGTACCCTCTGGACCAGGATCTCCCTGTGAGA
>WBMY01000923.1:41770-94258 GCA_013397315.1 Donacobius atricapilla
CCGCCCACCCTCCCCCCTCCATTTTTATCCTATGTCAAGCAGTCCCCCTCAAGCAGAAGTGTGTATGAGCACCCGGGTTCTGCTTCCACACACCTGGCATGCCCATATGGTACTGCCACGAGCAGGGGCTCCCGCCTGGGAGCAGAGTGATTCTTTGTCACCTTCCCTCCACCAGCTGACAACAGGGTTGTCCACTGTTCCTTATAGCATCCATCCAGTCCTGCCCAAAACCAGAGGGGCTGTGGCTGCCCCATCCCTGGAAGTGTTCCAGGTCAGGCTGGACAGGGCTTGGNCTGGGTCCAGGGTAGCTAAAGCCAGGCCTGCCTCTGTCACCCTTTGGTAGAAAAAAAAGACCCATGAGATACAAAACCTGGCCCTTCTGACCTGCTCCTGTCTGTGACAGTTACAGTCATTTTCATCTTCTCTGGGGAAGGAGAGTCAAGGCTTCTGCAGCTGGCCCTAAAGCACTGGGAACAGCTTTGCAGAGCAAGGATTTGCAGGGTTTGGGGATGTCACATGCCAGGGATGCCTCTGAGTTTGCTCAGGGTGAGGAGTGTAATCAGACCTGCCTTGGCCAGAGCAAGACCTACATCTCTCCCCATAGGCAGGCTCAGGTCTGATTCTGTTTTTGAGGCACAAAAGTTTCTGCTGTGAAAATTCTCTTTTTTTCTTTAAATAAATAAATAAGTAAGTAAATAGGAACACAAACCTCCCTCTTCAAATGTAGAGGTTTATTCATGAACTTTACCTTTGGTCCTGCTGGTCCAGCATCACCTCTTGGGCCCAAGTCACCAGGGTCCCCACGTGATCCCTGCAGGACAGATGTGGGGAGAAGGCAGGGAGTGAGTGAGGATGTTACCTGCTGCCCCCCAGCACACAGGGGACTATGCTGGAAAAAACAGCTCTTGAGATGGTGCTGCAGGACCATCTCCCTTCCTGGTGAGTTTACTGTGGCAGTTACTTTCTCAGCAGTGGGACTGCCACGTCCCATAGAGCCACTTGGGTATCACAGCGCTACTGCCACAGTGGTGTGATGGACTAACCACAGACCCAGGACAAATAGGTGCTTGTGGAGTCCCATCCTCCCTGTCCCCAGTGACACACCCACTCCAGATATCCCTTCCACATTGCACGGGAACACCCAGTTTTTGAGCCTCACTGAGAGAAGGTCGTGCAGGTTCTCCTTGGGAGAACAGTGCAGGCAGCTTGTGTCAACAGGGCAAGCTCTCACCACAGAAGGAGGGTATGGTCACACACATGCCCAAGTGTGACTTACTATCCTGCCTGGCTCTCCCACAGCACCTGAAGGGCCTCGTGGTCCTGGCAGTCCTTGTTCTCCCTGCACAGCAAAGAAAGACACAAGAACACAGTGCATGAGGAGGAAAGCCATGCAAGCTGCCCTGGGTGGCACAAGTGCTCCTCCCTCCTCCTGGCTGTCACCAAGCCTTGCTCCATGCTTACCCTAGCTCCTTTGCTTCCAACCTCACCAGGCAGACCACGAGTACCCTCTGGACCAGGATCTCCCTGTGAGAAAGGAAGGATATTCCTAGTCAGGGATGTCTCCAGCGTAACCTGTGTGAATGGCAGTGCTCCATGGTGCCCTTCTCAAACCTGCTGTTTCTTGGTTTGAAACAGTGTCAGGGCAGTGCGCCCTCTGAATGTGTCTCTCAACCTGGAGCTTTGCTGCCCTTTGTCCCCTCTCTGGACCAAACCCTGGAGGAGGAGGCTATAGCTGGTGCCAGTGGCACACTGGGAGAACAGCACAGTGGGATCTGGATCCCCAGCTCTGGTGCTGCATGGACACTGCATGGACATTGCATGGCTGGGCTGTAGCACATCACACACCCCCCAGTCCTGTCCATTTGGGGTTCATTTGCAACAATCTGGGCAGTTGCTTTACTCACCCTTTCTCCTACGCCTCCAGGAGAGCCTTTGCTGCCTTTTGTCCCTGGATCTCCACGTCGCCCCTTGGCAGACACAGAAGTCACATAAATGGGGTGAGAGGGTGGATATCACCTGGGCAGTGAACCCGGGCTGCCCTCCCTCCTCCATCTGGGCCCAAGAGATGTACACCCGCCCGCTAAGCAAGTGCGTTCCCAGCAGCAGAGGAGCAGGGATGTCCATGGGTTTTCCCTTTTGGGAAGCCACAGCCAGACTGTTGTTTCACCACAGTGACTGCAAACATGCCTGGTTCATTCCCTCAGGGTTAAAGACTATGATTTAATTCCAGCTCATCCAGTGTTGCTTTCCCCACTGGATCTTGCACAGGGATACAGGCTGGCTGGGTTCCATCCCCTTGGTGCTGGTGGAGCTGAGCCAGGCATCATCCTCTCCAACCCACCCTCCAAAATTTGCCATGTCCCATCATATTAATTTGGGTCTGTGTGGCACTACTGATATGTGATGCTGCCCTTTTCACAGAGGCCACCAGATTCTGATTCTTCGAGCTCCTGCAAGGAGCCAGAGGTTTGGGGAACTTGCCAGAATACAACCAAAGTGTCCCTGGGCATCCACAGAGGCCAGGCCTGTGTGGTTATGTGGGAACACAGGATGCTTCTCCAAGGTGAGTGGTTAACATCAGTCTTAAGATTATGGGAGTTTGTTCTGTGAGGATGGGAGAGACAAGATCAGCATCTGCACATCTTTTGGGATGCACAAAGAAGAACAGGGGAGTTTCTCAGCATCCATGAAACTGTCTCAGGTTCCTGGGGTGGGCTTAATGTCCATGGATCTATTCAGCCACTTACAGCCTCTCCTTTGGGTCCAGGAGGCCCCACTTCACCTTTCCTTCCCTTAGTTCCAGGAGGCCCTTGAGCTCCAGGGTTGCCTGGAAGTCCCTGGAGAAGAAAAAGAAATACAGTTCATTNGACCACAGGAAAACACTGAAGACATTTGAACGCTGCATGAACCTACCGGGCTTCCTTTTTCTCCTGGGGGGCCCAGGGGTCCACTGCGACCAGGCCGGCCAGGATCCCCCTGAAACAGCAGAGAGCCAATGGTCATTGCCTCCCTCACCAGCACATTGCACCACAAGTAGCCCAGGGAGCAAGGCCAGCAAGGCCCTTTCCTCAGCTCCTGTGCCTGGTGATGGGATCCAGACCCCAAAGCCTATGGGCTCCATAAGCAATGAAGGACTTAGGATATACATATATATATATATATANGCCTCTGCTCACACCCTGCTGTCTGTCCAGAGCACTTGTACCTTTACGCCTGCATCTCCTCTTTCTCCTTGGTCTCCTGCATCTCCTGGGTAGCCATCAGGGCCCTGGGGAGGGAAGCGACAAAGAACCATACACTTCACATTGGGAACACTTTCCATGCAGAATAAATCAAATAAAACTTTCTAATCAAACAACATTTCTAAGCCAGTTCTTAGAAAGTTGCTCTAGAGGCTAAAGTAGTTTTTGCTTGTTGCTAATGTTGATGAAAGGGGCAATTCCTCCTCTCTGTGTGGAGGGGAGGGACACTGGGGGCTCCCAGCTTGTTTGTCCATGGAAAGGAGGCAGAGAAAAGTCAAACTGTGATCCCCATTCCAAGGATCCCAGGTCTGGGATTAGATTATAGAGCTAGTAGGAAAATGGGCCGGTAACCTCTCATTGGCCATCTTTCTACATACGTACCTCACTCAGCATCTACAAAACTGATGTGCTGGTAAAAGACTAAAGCGTTCCTACCTTGTCACCAGGGTCACCCTTGCATCCTGGTGGTCCAATTCTCCCCAGCCTGCCCTGGAGAGATTACATTCAAAAGGAAAAGACTGAGAAGTTATAGGTGGCTGAAGAGAAAATACAGCTTTTCTTGCTGACAGTTAATCATACACTGACCTTATTTGTCACCAGCTAGAGAATAAATAGCAAGTGTATTTCTTAAACAGGGAGAAATGTGGAGAAGAAGAAATCAGACCAAAGGAAATCAGGGAGGCTCATGCCATGAGCGTACCCTGAGAGATGGGAATGTCCCTTGAGGTTGGATTTGGCCATCACTGACACCCAGGGTTGTGCTGGTCCTCTCTCATGCCTCACCTGTCAGAGCAGCTCAGGTGTGCAGCAAGCACTCTGCCTGACAGACACCGTGAGAGAAGGGACTGCCTTGCTCTGTCCCAAAACAGCTCTGCCACCAATGGTGGACAGCTCTGGGATAGAGGCTGGGGGGAACTGAAGAGCTTTAGTGTTTTAGAGAGTGGGGGGGACTGAAGGATGTTTTAGAGCTTCAGCTGCACTTGAGGAGTAGGAAGAACAATTATTACCCACAGATACACTGGGCTGGGTATAAGAAACTGTGCAAAGTCAGGGTGTGCTGGCTAGTGGACAAAGCCTTTGCTGTGAGGCCTTTGAACTTGGCTTTAGGGCTTGAATACTAAGTACAAGCTGTGGTTTACAGATGAAGTGACAAACTGTCCTGAACCCCAAATTTCTGAAGCTTTCTGTGCTCAGAGTAAGGTCTCTATACCCTATCTAGCTTTATCACCTTCTCAGCAGGAGCACAGACTGGGTCACACATCCAGGTCCTGTAGAGAGCTTGCTGACAGAGGGACAACACTTAATGGCATGGAGCTGTTTGAGGGATTTAGGCTGGGTATTAGGAAAAGATTCTTCCCCCAGGGGGTGGTGGGGCACTGGACAGGCTCCCCAGGGAAGTGATCACAGTCCCAATCCTGCCACAGATGAATGAGAGTTCGGACAATGCTGTCAGGCAGAGGGTGGGATTCTTGGGGTGTCCTGTGTGAGTTGGACTTGATCTTTGTGGGTCCCTTCCAACTCAGCATATTCTGATATTCACTCCTGTGACCTGAATTACTTCATGCATTACTACAGGGCATACAGGATAATGTAAAGATAAGTTCACAGAAACCTCCATTGGAACAGAAAGCTAGCATATTGGATAGTAGAAACTAAACAGCCTGTGGGGATGAGAGAGGGTAAAGAAAAGGAAGAGCAGCAGCAACATTACGGGGCGCTCCCAGTTACCTTCTGTCCATCTGTGCCATTCCTTCCTGCCAAGCCAGGGGCACCCTTGGATCACGGAGGGAAAAAAAAAAGAAAAGGGATCTATTAACACAGTCCAAGGGTTTGGGAGCTGGAATGTGGACTTGATATTTCTGAGCCTGAATTTTAGCTTGCTAACTATTGCTAGCTCCTTTCCCAAGGGAAAGCTGTCAACAGTTTTCTCTTTTCAAAACATCTCTCTTTGTTTCTCATAACAGGTTAAGTAAACAGTGTTCCCTTTCCCATAACAACTGTCCCCAGGTGTTGTTTCCTATTACTGAACCAATGGAGAGCAGCGTCAGTCCCATGGACCAATAATAGACCTTTTTACACAGCATGTTCTAAAAGAAACTGATAGAACTGTAAAGAAACCTTCTTTCTCTTCTGACAACTATATGGAGTCAATCTATTTTGTGTCCTACCGTGACATCAGAACAACGTGCAAGTTAGAAAATGTTCTTTCTTACCCTCCGTCCGTCAGATCCAATTTCTCCCTGAGAGAAGAAGAGGACAGGAATTCAGACACTGCCTGCATGCTGCCCATCCCCCCTGCCCTCTATTTACATACTAAACCCATTCCGCTTCACCAGACCTTGATCAAAGCCTGAAGGAGGATACAGGCTTTGGATTCCCTTGGAAATCCCGCCCCAGGTCTACAATTACACTTTTAATAGGGTTGTTATCCTTCCCCAATCTCTCCTCTGCGCATCAGAAAGGAGCGTGGCCCCTGCCAAGTACTCAGCCAGCCATCCTTCTCTTCTTTCTCACCTTCTCTCCTTTCAGCCCTGGGACACCCTGGACAAGGGAGAAAAAGAAAAAAAAAAAGAAACAGAAAAAAAAAGAAAATCGCTGTGTTAGTGTCTGGGCAATCGGCAGGAGCTGAGCACAGGGGGCTGGGGTGGGAAATGGGCAGGTGAGAGGGAGAAGCAAAGCTCCCCTTGCTTTACCAGGAATCAAGGGATGCAAACAGCTCAGCCATTGGCTATGGGATTCTTACCTTGGGACCAGGGTATCCGATTGGACCTTCAATACCTGGGTCACCCTTTGGGGATGAAAGCACGGAGAGTTAGCTTGAGGTCATCAGAGATGTAGCAAATGGAGGAGAGGATTTTCCACAACTCACCTGTCGTCCCTTCAGCCCAGGGGAACCCGGCTCACCCATGTTCCCCTTTGCGCCCTATGGAAAGGAAAAACTCAGTATAAGTCCAGGCTTGGTGCTGATTGAGAAAATTGCATTTTCTGTGAGATCAGACCACACAGAGCTGGAGCAGAAGAGTGGGACACCCAGTGCATGTGAGAGCCCTGCTCTGAGAGTGGGGAGCTCAGCGATAACTGGTGCCTGTCCTAGTTTCCTCAGGTGCCCGGGTGTCTCTCTGCACTGCTGGCAGTGCATCAGCCTCGGCACAGACATGGGCACACCAGTGCTGGCTGTGTCTCCCAGGGCCAAGACAGATGCTGGGGGGAATTTCCCACCTAGGTGCTACCTGAGAATGCAGCTGAGGTGAGGTCTAGGGCATCCTGCAGTGGCTGTGGCAGGCATGGGCATTATTGCCTTTCCCACAGCTTCCAGCAACTTACCTTCTGCCCTCGGTATCCCTTGGGACCAGGTGGACCTGCAATCTCCAGGCAGCTCATCTTGTAGCACTGAAATACAAGAAATTAAACGGAGGTATTGACAGTGTGCATCCCAAACTCAGCTCAGCTCTGCACCCATGGCTCTCTATGTGCCTCTCCCCATCAGCTCAGGGCTAAAATCTATTGGGTCAGGGCTGAGGCAGCAACAAGCACGCAAGGAAGTGCTGCCTGTAAATTAAGAGTGGAAAGTTGCCTTGAGCGTGTTCATTATAGCTTGGCTCTGGGCCCAGACTGGAAGAACAAGACTGCCAAGTGTCAGAGGTGGTGGGGGCTTGCTCATCTTCAGTCATCTTGGGACTAGCATGTTCTTTGGAGCATCCCTTGCATACCCCCCTCTGTTTGCCAAATCCCGCCCGTGGTACCAGCAGGGCAGGAGCTTCAGCAGGGACAGCACTTATGTATGGAAGGTGCCTCCAAAGTGAGGCAATGAGTCTATTCCATAGACCAGAACCCTGTGCAGGTGAGGACGAGGCAGGGAGTGAGTCCAGTGTGCCATTATAAGGGATAAGGGAATGTGTCCCCAGATTCTGCCGTGGTCCACAGGTGGGCAGGGACCCTTCCCACGCAGGTTCATGCTGTTCTGGGGTCTGAGCTGGTCTGCTCTAACTGGGGCAACTTAAACCTGTGTCGTGTGGCAAAGGCATAAAGATGCTGCTCACTCACCTCACCATAGGCTTCGTGTTTCTGCAAAGGAGAGAACAGGAGGAAGATCAGTTAAGGTGCTCAGTCCCACGGGGGAGACAGCAGCCCACTCTTTGGTGGGGTATGTGGTGGTAAGGGAGAAGAGGTAGTAAAGGTCCCCTGGCTGTAAAGATGTCCTCTGGAGAGCCCCTGATTAACAGTGCATCACAGCTGGGGTCTCAAAGACCACACTGATGGTGAGCACGTGTCTCAGTGTGGCACACTCTCGCACATGCCCCTGGAGGGGGAGCGGTCTGGGGTATGGCCTGGTCTTCAGTAAGAGCCAGGACTAGGGGGAAGCCTGCCCAGACATGCTGGGAAATGGAGGCACAAACCAAGGTGTCCTGGCTAAGTACCAGAAAAAGGCTCTCCTTTCCCTACTAGAGGTTATCTCCAAAATCCAATAGAAGGGAAAGCATCCCCCACCCATGAGCTGCTGCTCTTGTGCCCCCCGTCCCCCTCCCTGCCCCTACCATAGCCTGGATGATCCTGTCGATGGTGTTGACATCAATCTCCAGGGTGTCCCTCTGGGTGATGGCGTAGTTGTTGCGGTACAGCTCGTGCGGCAGGTTGGCGATCTCCCTCAGGCCCTGCTCGTACACCTTCTCGCTGGGGGCCACCGCAAACAGCTTGATGCCCATGTCTCGTGCCCTCTCGGCCTGCATCTTCATTCCCCCACAGGGGTTGCCCGTCACGTGGCCATCGGTGATGACCACTGCAAAGTTCACGCCGTTGGCCATCTGGGTCTGGATCTGCTGGGTCATGTTGGAGATGGCACAGTCTGTAAAGGTGCCCCGGCCCAGGTACTTGATGCCGAACAGCCTGAGCAGGTAAACATCTTTGCTGCTTGTCAGAGGGCTGTAAATTTCTACGACGTCTGAGTAATGGAGCCCACCAAACTGCCAGGTGATATAGACTTGGTTCTGGTAGAGCTCACTCTCCAGCTTGTCAATGAACATGGGGATGAACCGCTTTATTTGGTCCACAAGGCTCTGGATGGGCACAGTCTGAAGAGCCACGCTCTCTGAGGTGTCAATGATGAAGTAGACATTGATGGGGCAGTTCCTCTTTTCTGCATGGGGACATTTATTCAGACCATGTCAGAGCACTTCATGAACCCTCATGTCCCCCACAGACCCAGACCAAGTGCGATACTGGAGAAAGCACAAGTCCCACCAAGTTCTAGAAGTGACACTTGTGTTTAGGTCAGACAGATCCCTACTGACCAGGACGTCTACCTCCTAAGATCTGCTATAGAATCACAGAATAATTGAGATTGGAAAAGACCTCTAAGATCATCGAGTCCAACCATTAATCCAGCACTGCCCAGTACTGAATCAATCTTGAAAATCTGGCTTTTTTTGGTAAGAGTCAGGCTGGACCCGTAAATCACCTTTTCATTGTAACTGAAAAAAGAGGAAAGCACCAGATTTAAAATTAACAGTTTTCTGGCATCAAATAGAGAGTTGAGTGCTGGAGACTGACTGATGTTTGTTACTGTACCTGCTGGGAGAGACTATCACTGGCAGACCCCAGCTTTTCCATCTCTATCTCTCTGCACAACAAAGCAAAGCTGGAAACGTGAGTTTGGGTGGAGGATGGTGCTCCCCACAGATGGTTTGTTACCACAGGAGTGCAAAGGGCCAGGGGAGGTGGAATGTCCCACTGTCAGTTCCTGGTAGGCAGGTTCTACAACTGAGCATTGTTTTTGTTAAAACTGCTGCCCACAAAGGTGACCCAAATTATTTGGTTAATACCTGCACAGGAGGTAGGACTGACATCTCCAACATCCACATCAAGCTGAGCAGCGTGGAGAGGAACTAGGAGAGTGGGAAACACACAAAGGAGAGTGGGAAACAAGGCTTGTCGGAACATCTCAGTGGCCCTTTAGGATATTGAGATGCCTGTGGGAAGACACAAGTTACACATTAAACATGATGCACAATCTCCTGACTCTACTGGCATGACACAAAGCCAGCCAATCTCCTCATAAACCCACGGAGTAAAAGGAAAATTAAAATCCTCTTGAAGAAATGCACATCTTCAGTGCTCAACCCATCACCAGGCCCCCAAGGCCCAGCTGCATGTAGGAGTTCATTTCATATAGGGTTATGACAGCTTAAAGCAGCAGCAGAGTTAGAGATCTAGTCTGAAAAGTTCTTAGGAATGTATGGAAGTGTTCAAAGAACCAACCAACATGGCCCTGTGGTGGCCCCGAGATGCTTCTCTGCATGGTGGCCAACTCAACACTAACCAAACAGGGGCATGTGGGATGTCTGTTATGAAAAAAAGACCTGAATCCAGTCCAAAAAGAGAGCTTTTTTATTGAACTTTTTTTGGGTGACTTTTGGAAGAGTCCAAAGCTTTCAGGGGCACTGAGCATGCATTTGTTGGCACTGGCAATGCAGGAGGAGGGCAAGTGTGCAATGCAGCTGGGCTGCTGCTGCAGCTGCCCGAGGGCCAGCACTACTGAAGAATACAGGCAACTCAGCCCTCCCTGGCATCCCTTGGGAACTCTCTCTACATGGTGCCCCAGCTCTTGCCTGATGGGACATGCCCCGTTCCACTTTACAGTGCCAGCTGCAGTGCACCACAGCCTTCTGCAAACTGGTTTATGCTGGAAAGGTTGGTGTCAGTGCTGCTGAGACCCTACAACAGTGCCAGCCTTCCTCCTCACTAGGGCTTGTGCTTATGAAAGAATTGGGATTGTTCAGTCTAGAAAAGAAACGGCTCTGGGATGACCTTACAGCACCTCTTGGTACCAAAAGGATCAACAAGAGAGCTGGAAAGGGACTTTGGACAAAGGCCTGGAGTGATAGGACAAGGGGCATCCCATTGCCAGAGGGCAGGGTTGTGTGGTGTATTGGGAAGGCATTGTTCCCTGTGAGGGTGGTAAGGCCCTGGCATAGGTTGCCCAGAGAAGCTGTGGTTGCCCCAGGATCCCTGAAAGTGTCCAAGGCCAGGCTGGATGGGGACTGGGGAAACCTGGGACAATGGAAGTTGCCCCTACCCATGGCAGGGAGTGGGATGGGATGGTCTTTCAGGTCCCTTCCAACCCAAAGCATTCCATGATTCTATGAAGTCCCAACACAAGTCAGTGTGGCTCAACTTCCATTGTGCTGCAGAGAACAAAAGTGGTGTGGTAAGTATAACACACTTTCATGATAGAGGGGTGTTTTAGTTAAGATCAAGATTTCACCCCTCTAAAGCTTTCCTTGTTTTGTTTGCCCTTCATAAAGCAGGGCTGCAGGAGATCCTGATCTTTTGTAGGACGCGACAGCTTTGAGCCTTCAGACAGCACCATTTTAGAACCAGCCTTTAGCTGAGGAAGACGGAGACATTAACTTCTGGAGAGGCTGGGAGCACTGAGGGCTTCGGCCAAGTGTTTGACTCATCATTGCATCCTGAGTTTAACCACGTCCCTCTCTCCCTCCTTCTTTCCCTCTGTGTGTGTGGGTGGGAAGGGACTGCAGAGCAGAGCAGTTGGCCTGCACGGGCAATCAGGGCCAGCTCTGGCACAGGATGGCTCCTGCCCACAGCCTTCAGGGCCTGGGACTGGGTCAGTGAAGCACCAGGGCCTTGGAACCTCCATGGACAGAACGAGGCAGGAAAGCAACTCCTGAAAACACGAGCTACAACTCACTTCCCTGGGGTCCTCTTGCACCGTCTCCTCTACCCCACTCTGCACCCTGAGCTATGTTAGTCTCCTGCTCTCCCAGCATTCCACCTGGTATTAACCCCCCCTGGATACACGGTGGGGCGCCGCTGGGAGATCCAGTCCCCACCTCGGGCCTCCAAGGCTGGGGTGGGTGATGCTGCCCATTTTGTCATCCTCAGAGCACCACCAGCTGTTGTGATGCTGTTGCAAACCCTGTAATATTTGATATAAAGCCCCACCTGCCGCTGCGAGATGCTGAGATGGAAACCTCAGATTTCACCAGTATTTCAGATTAAGTGTTTTCTGCATGTTGAAGGCAAATTTTGAACACAAACAGTTCAAAAAACTAACACAAAGATCAAATTGGGAGCTGACTCATAATGCCTGAACAATTGGGTCTGCCCATCCTGTTCTTCCTTGACTTTTCTCTCTGCCAGTGCAAGACCTTTGTTCCTATGAGGCCTTCTCTCAGTATTTGTATTTTTGAGTGTATCACCTCTATCCCCATGAGATACCAGGGAAAATGAATAGGAAATTTCAAGCAGTGGGTCCTCTGAACATTTTTTGAGGGCACCATTTTACACCATTCTCCCTGAATGAGGGTCTGTGCTCCTGCCTCAGGTGCGGAAAAATGCATGGTCTGTGCTGGAGATCCCAGGTGACCTGGCTGTTACGCACATAACTGAAAAATACATGGATTTATCTAGGCAGAGCCCTGCAAAAGAGTGGCCTTGCAGAAGGACCCAAGTTCTCTGCTTGCTTCTCTTCCCAGCACGAACAACTAAACCAAAAGTGATATTATGGCAAACAATTTACTTGCAGTGGCTCAAATGTGCAAATTATATCTGGTTATTTGCCGTCTCATGTCTGATTATCACTTTGAGCAGATCCCAGTGCAGTGAAAACGTCACCTCATGCACCTGGCCAGGCAGAGCCATGATCTGCCTTATCCTACACCTTGATATTCCTGAAGTTCACCCTGGTGCACTGTGTGTGTCTCCTCCAACACCAGAACACCCATTGTAACTGAGCAAACTGTGCCCCAAAGTCACAAAAATCGAGATGCTCTGCCCTGTAAGGTAATGCTGCCTTCAAGGAACTTATCTAAAGCCACATAAATCTAAAGCCACACAAATTGCATTACTCTCAAGAAAGCAGAGTTATGCTGACTCTGCTAAAATATGCAGAATAAAGTTTGAAGCCTCCCTGCTGCTCAGTCCCAGGATTTTCCATGGCCATGCCCAGCAGGCAGTGCCTGTGTTGTCACTCACTTGTGCACGCAACATTTTCTCCACTCAAATGTTTAATAAATGAAACTTGAAAAGAAGAATACATCCCATTTGGAACAAAACTCTTATAAATGCACCTCCTCTTCCCTCCTGTTTGTGTGCCTGTGGTTTGCATACTGGATGAGGAGGGAAATTTCGGTGCTGGTTGCAGCCACTACCCAAAAGTGCCTTGTAATTTTAATCCCTGGGCAGAGCACCCAGGGGAGAGGTTTCAGCTACAGGGACTCCAGATCTTCCCCAGGTTTCCCAATGTAATTATCCTGGGATTTCAGCCAGGGAAAGCGCAGGCTGCAGGAAGGCTGGGGGAAGCAAACCCCTGCCACGAACTGCAATGAATTCACAGGCATTCCTAAATGCGCTGCCACCTCCCAAAATAGAGGAGCTTGTGCTGATGTAATTCAGCATAAATAGGACACAAGGGCCACAGGTGAATCTAAATTGTATCTTCTGAAATCCCAAAGATCAAGGGGGAATTACACAACAGAAGAGTTCTCTGCCCTGCTGCTATCACTTCACTGCAGCTGCTGAACTCAGCTCAGTTACCCCAGGGAAGACTTTGGTTCAACAAATCCACCCCCTTAATGGAGGGATTTTCTAGATCTGTGGCCCGGGCAGTTTGTGGCCCACACTACTTACACCTGAAAGAAAAACCACCCCAAAACCTTGGAAATACGCCCAAACTAGCCAAGAGCTGAAAGTAAAAGATATATTCTCTTATAGTAGATACTGTCTAAACGTGAAATAGACACCTTGCGGGAAAGCTGGTAAGCAGCAGCACAGGCTGAAATTTCAGAGGGATTTCTGTTATTCCCAGCTGGAGCTCCGTCTGTAAGTAGCCACAGAACCCCTGTACTCAGAGTGAAAAAGTTTGCCTACCTGGAAAATGAGGTCATCAAAACTTCTCCTCCAAATCCCTCTGCAACGTAAGGAAAAAGGACTCTGTGGAGCGGCCGGTGTCAGGAAGGCTCCCGCATCCCCGGCTGGAGGGTGGCTCCGGGCTCTGGGTGCTGGGATGTGCGGGATGAGGGAGCGGGAGGAGCAGCCGCGGCGTCTCCAGCCCTGTCCCGCTATTTCCCGGCCGTCCCTCTGAGTTCCTCCTCCTCCAAAATCGGGCAGAGTCTGGTTTGCAGTAGCTGCGAACATCCACGGAGGGTCACTGTGGGTCTACCGCGACCTGGCAGGGTCCCCTCCCCTCTGCTCCCGCGCGGCCCGGGATGGGCTGGGGCGATGTTGTCCCCTCTGCAGCTGAAGGCATCTTTGTTTGACGCGAAGTGGAAAAAGTCTCATTTTTCCATGATGAGAGGCCCCTTTTCGGGGTTGGCATTGCTGGCCCATATCTTTATTTATACCATCAGTCTTTCTTTTTCTTCCCCCTCCTGCCATCCTACTCTTTCCATCCTAGTAACGTGTCCCGAGTGGAACAAATGAAAACAAGAACAATTCAAAAAAGAGCAGCTTGCACAGAATCATGGAATCATTGCCCTTGCAAATATCCAAGTCTTGATCAGAGTCAGCCAAGTCTGAATATTACCTATTTCTATTAATTAATTTCTGGGTTTAGGTTCATAGAATCCTGGAATCATGGAGTGTCCTGAGTTGGAAAGGGATCACAAGGATCATCAAGTCCAGCTCCTGGCCCTGCACAGAACAGCACCAAAAATCACACCACATGCCTGAAAGCATTGTCCAAACACTCCTTGAGCTCAAGGGCTTTGTTGTTGTAGTATTTTTTAAATTACTTTTAAATTCATAAGCTATTTTTAGGTCTGCTAAATGGAAATTAGGGGCAAATGTCCCAACAAAAAATTTGGAGAACAGCAGTGACTGTCAGGAACACAGACTTTTGTTTCTTGAGCTATAACTTTGTTATGAAGAGCAAAAGAAGGATTTTGTGAGACTGTTGCTTTCCAGGGACTCTCCTGCAGCTCTGAATGGGTTGGTCCCTTTTCCTATTGGGCATCTTTAGTGGGGAGGAGAGGTCCAGCTTTTGCTGACAGTGATTTACCAGACAGCACGTGAGATATCTGGGCAAACCATACACCCACCAGTGAGCCAGTGAACATGTCACGTTCCAGGCCATTTGTTTTGCCTGCTTTGCTGCTGTGTCCAAGCTCTGTTATGTCCATGGGCGCCCATCCATGATGCTTCTAATCCATTCAATGCGGTTGTTTCTAGGAGAACCTGCCCCTGCAGAAGCTATTTGTCCAGCAAGAAGCCTTAACACAAACAGCTGGACAGCACATCTGTCCCTTGCAATGCTGTTGAGTGCCTAGAGTTTGGAAAGGAGCAAAGCACAGACCCACACCTCCACATCGCCCTCTTCCTCCTCCCAGACTGGCGAGTCTTGTCTTTTCTCTGGAGTTTCTTGAGCAAAGCACCTACATTTAACTTTCTAGGTGCGCTTCTTGAACTTTCTCATGTCAAATCAAAACCTTTTGTTGCAGCTTGACATGACAAAACACCTTGTCCCTGAGAGGATTCCTGTATATTTTACGCAACAGCTCCCTGCTGTACACTTTTCCTCCATAATAAAGGCAATCTTGGTGTTTCTCACCTGCCTAGATATCCATTTGCATGACATTTGTAGGAATATTGTCATCTTCACACCTCTGTCATAGACAGGCACACCTAGCAAGTTCCTGTCTTATGTTGGGGCAGCCTGACACACAGGCACATTAAAGTGGTGGAAAATGGGACAAAATAACCATTAGAACATCCTGCTGCCTTTTTTTTTTAACATCTTCTTTTAGAACTGATTTTAAAGGCCTGAGCTCGTTTTCTGTAATTGAGGGTTTTTTCTTAAGAACAGGCTGAGGACATAAGAAGCTCTGAAGGAAAATGGGTGTGCTCTATTTGGCTCCTTTTCCTAATCCTCAAATAAATTTCCTTTCTTTCTTCCTCCTTTCAGTGGAACTGCAGATTTCATGGAAAGATATTTTGCAGAGAATGTGCATGGATATGGATTTGTTACTCACCCTCTATGTTGGATTTGGTGATCCTGGAGCTCTTTTCCAATCTTAATGATTCTATTATTCTATCTGACATGCAAATTATTATTGCAGCTCAAAGAACACACTGTACTGAACAGATACTGAGTATGCCACTATTTTTAAAATGGAGAGAGGGGAAATGAAGAAAGATGAAGGGTAGAAAGAAAGACAAAATCTTGGATTATCTCCTCTCCTCTACAACTCCATAGAATTGGAAGTAAGGCACAGATGGCTACTATTTCATTTACATCCCCTTGTAAATGGAAATGTGTTTTATGGTTTGTTTAGCTGCTCCTTTATAAACTGTGTATCTGCTCCTTTTTTTTTTTTTTTCCTCTGACTTGTAGCCCCCAGTAAAATGTGAACTCCCCATTTTAAACCACTTGAGTACACGTGAAACAGCTTTATGGCTTCTCTGGAAAGCAGCTACTGTAGTGCCTTTGTGTCTGTCTGCAATTGTAACCACCCTTCAAGCCATTCTGATGTTATGCAGTGATCTCCAAGGGTCTTGTTTTCTAACTGTAAGCAGGGAACAAAAACGAGGCCAAGATTGTTAAATGCTTACTGAGAACAATGGATGCTGGTTTTCAACTCATTGCAAGTATGCAGTTGATATTCTCAGCATTTTCACTGATGACAAACAGCAGGATGGATTTTAGGCTCTTTTGTAGTTGCCATTTTCTGAAATTCTCGCTTCCTATTCACGGAACTAAGAAATGCTTTGGGTTTGAAGGGACCTTAAAGCTCATCCAGTTCCACCCCCGGCCTTGGCTAGGGACACCTTCCATTAAATCAGGTCACTCCAAGCCTTGTCCAGCCTGGCCTTGGACACTTCCAGGGCTGTGACTTCTGAGCTCAATTCATGCAATGTGTTTGTATTCCTTCACTCCAAGAGGCAAATCCCTGCCCCTCCGAGGCTCAAGGCTGTAATGCTGCTCTTTGCCTTGCTGACCTCTCTTACCCTCTGAAGTGCCCCAGTCCCTGCAGACAGGGCTGCCTCCAACCCTCTCATTTTCAGCCAGTTCTTCCCTGTGATGGTGTAGTGGGTCCAACACATCATCTCTCTCTCCTGGTTGGTTCATTCATCAGCTCCATCAGGAACCTGCCCTCAAATCATTCCAGAAACCTCTTGTGGTGCTCATGCTCAGCCGGTGGCTCAAAGGATTTCTCCAAGAACCTGAAGTACACTTCATCCACCTCCTTGTCTTCATCAGGTGGTGTCCAGCAGACTCCTACTACAACATCCCCTGTGCTGGACCATCCTCCAAAAACAGACTTGGCTGACTCCAAGGCATCTGGCAGATCTTGCCTGGGAGAAGACATCTATGAAAGGAATATATCCATATATTACAAAAAAAAACCCCAAAAAACAAAAACCAAACCAAAACAAAAAACATATTTTTTTGCATTAACCCAGTTCATGCATGTGAGCAACAGCCCCCATTGAGCCTGACAATCTCAAATTGCGGTAAGATGAGGCACAAAGGAGACTCTTTCTGAAGAAAAAAAGCAAATATTCATCTGATACCATATTTTAGCAGCATTTCCTGGGATTTAGGCCATTAAAGCCAAGTGCTACAGGATGTTTAGAGAGTTCTCATGAACACACAAGTACAATCTGAGGCTTTGCATACTTTTTCCTATTTTAATATCCCAGTGTTAACTTTTCAGTCCCCTGTGCTCTTGCAGGTCTTATTTACTTAGCACCCAGTTTTTATACACAGCTTTTGCGTGCTTGCAAATTGTTGCTTGCTAACACATAAGGAAGGACTGTTTGGAGTTTCTAGAATTTTATTTTAAACAGACCCAAGGTTTTCCCAACCTACAGCACTTTTTAAGCTCTGCCAAGCACAGGCCTATATCTGTAGCCTTGTGTTTTTTTTTGCTACAGCTCAAGATCCTTAGGGGGATGAAGATATCCCGGGGATTCTGCACTGTGTAGATACAGTGCTGAGAAAGCCTGATTCTCCATGAGTTTTCATAATCTTCCAGAAATGGTTGTTTAGACTGCACTAGTGTGGAGGCCCTTGCTCCAATATTTATCTCCCGCCTGCTCAAGATTTCCCTTCTCAGAATGGGTTTGAGGACGCCAGCTTGAAGAAGCAGCAGGAATGCTTCTGTGCCAAGGTGCACAA
The DNA here is from genome assembly GCA_013397315.1 of Donacobius atricapilla. NCBI lineage: Eukaryota > Metazoa > Chordata > Aves > Passeriformes > Mimidae > Donacobius > Donacobius atricapilla. The sequence continues at coordinate 59,147 of WBMY01000923.1, forward strand.
TTTCTTTGGGTCTTTGGAGTATTTAAGGCTGTAATTACGAACTTGTAAAATATTGTACCTTCAGTTCTTCAGTCCAAGCTTATTGTCTAGAGTCAGCTTTTCCATGGTGGCTCAGCATCTTCTGGAGCTGATCCCTTCTGGAAAGGCAGAGTCCCACAGCATGTGTGGGTGTGCTCACTATCATGGAGGGGGTGGCAGAGCCATTTCAGGCATTTCAATGCCAGAGAAAGGGAGGGTGCCCAGGATTCTCACAGAAGTGCCGGGCAGCACCAACACAACTTCATTATGTGAACACAACAAGCAAATTATTTAGGTTTAGGTTGCATATCTCGAAAAGGTTCTTACTCCAGAGGGTGCAGGCCACTGACCAGGCTCCCCAGGGAAGTGGCCCCAAGGCTGCCAGAGCTCCAGGAGTGTTTGGGCAATGCTCTTGAGCATGCTCAGGGTGGGACTGCTGGGGTGTCTGTGCAGGGCCAGGAGCTGAACTAGGTAATCCCTGTGGGTCCCTTCCTGCTCAGGGATTCTTTGACTCTCTGAAAAATGGGTGGACAGAGAACAGAGAGAGCGGGAAAAGGATGAACCGAAACCCTTTCTCCCAGAATACTTCCCCATTTACCAGTTTCCCAATCTGTGCTTTTGGATGCTTTACACTCTTGCAGCACATTTTTTCCAGGCATCCAGTCAGGACGGTTGAGTCCCAGAACTTGTTGACTCATGGAGAAGAACCTTTGCATAGTGAACTGCATTCCAGCTCCCTGGCAGGGCAGGACCTCAGAGTGATGGCTGTTGCCTCCGTGGTCTGGAGCACATGCTGGATAATCCCAAAATATCTCTGTGGAGATTTCAGGCCATCTGTAATTTTGCAGCCCTGGGTAGGGAGGGAAAACAGTTAAAACACACAGTGTATGTCTTTGGGTCTTCGTGGTGCAATACAGCGAGAGCAGAACGACCCAGCTGCATTTGTTTTGTTTTTTTGTCACCAGAGAAACCAGAAGGAAAAACTTGCAGTGGTGTTTCCATGAATTTAAGGGAAAAAAACCCACATAGTTTATAGAGGAAACATCATGACTCTCCCTACTCTTTTACTGGTGATGGTTCAAAAAAAAAAGTACATTTTTTAAACTTAGTCACATCCATCCCACCCCACCCACGGTCCTTAACGCCATGTACCAACCTAGGAAAGAAATTTCATTTTTCTTCCTATCTAAACATTTGCTGGAGCCTGGAAGCGCAGTCTATGCCGCCTTCCCACCCTCCCCCGCCCCTTCCCCATGAAATGACTACTCTGGCTAAGGTTACAAATAAAACCGACTTTCTCTTTTAGATTTCAGCTAATTGCATGAATAATATTCCCTCAAGACACACTCATTGTATTGAACCATAAATCTATGGGGGACACTTTTGCAATGACTAATGGGTATAAATAGAAAGGAAAGGAATTAATTATTGCCTTATCCTGGGAAATGAGAGGCCTGAAATGCAGCAGATAGGGAAAAAAGGGCTTTTTTTTTTTCTGAATTTGGGAGTATATCAGTGTGGACTGCTGCACTGGAAGGGGGCTGGCCCTAGTTTCAGTGACTCCCCTCAGGAGGCCGGTGGCCGTACAAGGCCTCCTCAGGGGTCAGTCATTGAGCTGATTTATTCAAAATGCTAATCGTGTCTTTAATCCCGGTTTTGTCTCTGCAACCACGATATTCTGCCCTCGGGTCTTAGTTCCCCAACATTAGCCCTTGTATGGAGCTGAATCCTTGAGGCAGATTATGTCTAATTCCCACTTCAATGGGACTTGTAAAGAGGAATTAGAAAGGAAATGTGAAAAAAACCTAACACTGAAACCACTGAGAGGTTTTGCTGGCTTTGGGGACCTGTTATTCGGGTCCTAAAAGAAAATCTGTGACATCAAGGTTACAACTTGCTGCTAAAGATGTTCATCAAGAGAAAGCATTAAACTGAGGTTTTTGAAAACCCCTAATCCTCACCTCCCCTCAGGAGGTGGGGGGGAGGCTCAGGAAGCAGCTCCTGAAGTGGTAGGGAGTGTCTGGCTACTCACTTCCAATCCCCCAAACTCTCTGGAAGACCAGGGCAGTCCCGCAGCAACGGATACCATTGTTACCCCTTTCATGACCTCAGTATGGGGCCAAAGTTTTCATAGTTAAATTTGCAAACAATATAATTTGCAAAATAACTTGAACCCCCAAAATTTTGCAGCTGATTCAGGTCTTGCTAACAGTGTATGCCACAGGCACACACACACACAGAGGTGCCTCAGAACCAGAGTGAGACCCGTGAAATCTGTGTCCACCTCAAACCATCCACTCAGGAAGCAAAATCCCAACTTGTCTCCAGCTCTCCTTGGCTGGGCTTCATGTGCTGAGCCCTTCAGGACTTGCTTCCCTCCGCTGAGGCTGTGGGAAGCTGCCTCACTCTCCAGACATCCCTGTTTGGGGAGGGTGGTGGGCAGCCTCCCAGCTGCTGTTCCTGGGGTTGCTGCTCCACACGTATTTGATGTGGAGCCAGGGAACCCTGTGCAGCCCTTCAGCTCAGCTCCCAGGTCACGTATAGCAGGGTGTTGCTTGTGCTTTTGGCACAACACTTAACACCTCCCCTTCCCTTACACACATGCTGGAATTCTTGCTCTAACACACAAAAAAAAGGCCCTCGTCCCATTTGTGGCTCTCTTTATGCTAAAGAAATTTAGAATTCCATAATGAATTGTCCTCCTGACCAAATACAACACAGCAATAAAAAATTCCTCTCTCCCATCACGCTGACTGGGAAGGAAAACAGTATTTGTACCAAATGTCATAAAAGTTTGTCACAGGACTTACAGGCACGTAAGAAATGTAATATAATTAGATATGTAATCAGTGTTAAGACAAAGATTCTTATCTGAGCTGGTTTCAAAGGTGTTACTACAAAGTAACACCAAAAAAAAACCAAATCCACCAAAACCACCAACAAAAACCCCAAAGCAAAACAAAGCAAAAAAGGTTCGTTATTTTGCCGGTATTCCCCTGAGACAAAGCAAGTACTCTGCAGAGTGAGTTAGGAGAGCTATATTCCATCCTTCCTTGAATTCCTTTCTGATGGTATCTTACATCAAGCCAAGAGATCAGGGTCACAAGAAAGTTAAAATATTTTTGTTATTTTAATATTCCTTAACAGATGCAACATCCCCTTTTACAAGGGTAACTGAAAATCTGTGCACTTAGTTGGAGCATTAACATGAGCTCAATCTCCAACATCAAACAAAATAATTTTGATCACACGCACAGTAAATAATATCTTATGTTTATACTCGTTTTCCTTAAGGCTGCCAGTGGAATTGGAATGCTTATCTACAGTCCAAAGAGGCTTGAGATTTTCCAGCTTCAGTGGTGTGTGATAAACAAAATGAAGAGCGAGGAGGGGAATGTGCAGGCATGTACTCGCTGGCTTCTACATACACTTACTTTACACACCATTTCTTTACAAACAGTCCTTCTTTTACCTACTGTTCTTTTAGCTGCAGTGTTTCTTTTCACCTACAGTTCTTCTATCTACACTTCTTCACCCTCCCTGCTGTCCCTTCTCCATCCAGGTTCAGGCAGGCTCTATCTACAAGGATAAAAATGCAAAGAGAAACACGGACATGAGCAAGAAACAATGCATTACTCATTTTTTAAATAACTGGGCATAGAAGTCAGAGTTTCATTTTACATTTGAGATTTCCCCTGCATCACTCTAAGGAGTCCCCAAAGGGTTGGCATTACCCACCTGAGTGCCTCTTCAGACAGCAGCAAAACTACTGTCAATGCATTAAAAATGTGCTCTGCCATGAAGTCATGTAGTAAATAATTTGTGCTTCTCCTAAACCTGTGGCAGTGGTTGTGGCAGGTTCACCTGCTCATAGGAGAAGCTTCAAGGTTTAACAGCTGAATTTGTGCGAGCTCAGACCAACATGAGTATCCCCAAGAGCGTCCCAGGTTCACCTTTGCACACCTCACCGCCTCCAAGGCAGAGCCCACGGCCTGTCTTCTCAGTACATCTCTGTCAGACACTGAGAGAAAAGGTGAGTCTGTGACAGAGATATTATTCAGCAGACCCTACTCCTGGGGAGGCACGAGGACAAGCACAGAGAGAAAGGATGCTGGAGCAGGGATAGAGGAAGGAAGGACTTGCAGGAGCCACTGGAAGCCCTGTGGGAAAGTCAGCCTCCCACATCCCTTCTGGGGAATCCAGATAATTGAAGGCTGTAGGAGTGCTTGATAGAAAACCCCAGACCAGGAATGATTAAACTCTCCAGGCCTCTCATCAAGAACACATGGATCCCATTGAGAGACCACAGTGGACAGACACCTCCTTGGAGGAGCTGGCAGCAGGATGCAGCAGCTGGGTTTGGCAAAGCCTCTGTCCTGATTTGCCTCTGGGAGCAAGCAGCAAGCTTGCCTTCAGTCTGGGTTTTGCTCTTGAAATCTTTGGGAAGAGGTGTGGGAAAACAGAAGGTACTAGGTCTATCTCAGCCCCTCAGCAGCTTTAGGAGCAGTTGCCGCAGCCACCAAGAAAATCCATGGCTAGAGCACACCTGAAATTCCAACAAAGATTACAGCCTGGATTTGCTGTCTTGGAGCTGTTGACACCCATGAGCAGCCCCAGCCCCAGTTTCAACAGCATTGTGTTAAGGGTCCTTTGCCAGAACTGGGAGTCGCTTTCATGCAACCCAAAGTCCACATTTCAGGAGAATATGTATTTAGGACCTGCCATTTGGATATGTGCTTGTATCATTCTTTCATGACAAAGTCATTTAGCATCATCACACCCTTAACAGATATGATCCACAGGTGCTCCCTTTCCTCACAGACAATTTGAGAGGGACACGGTAACTCCCTACAAAACATCAAAAACTAGGAAAGTGTTCCAAGTTTAAACACACATAGGAGACAATCTCCACTCTGTGCCCCTGTGGAGGTCCTATAAATAACCTCCATCCTTTCCCTGTGCAGAACAAACATCCCATAACACATCTACCACTTGAATATTCACCTATTGCAGTCTCGGTTCCCTGTCACTCCATGGGGCTTCCCCTCAGAACAGCAGGATTGACCCACTGCTCCACATATCCCTCCACTGGTCCCTCCAAAAGATTTTCTGCCCTGCACAAGACAGTCTGTCCCAGCAACCTGTTCTTGTGAGCCATTGGCTGCATCCCACCCACTCCAATGTCCCACCTCCCTCGTAGCTCCCCATTTCCCTGTGCTAAGTGTTGGGGTTCCCCTCTGGGTGGTGGTGGGGTCACTCTCCTCTCTCTGGGGGCAGCTGCAGTGCTGCCTCCCAATCAGGATTCCCCATTAGTGCCCCATCAGCAGCTAATTGGACCCCCTGAATTTCCAGTTGGACTTTCCATCCCTGTGAGATGAAGGTCTCAGATCCAGCCCATCAGGAAAACACTTGGTACAGAATCCATCCCAGTGCAGCTTCTGATTTGGGGGAAGCACTTCGGTGTCTCACTCCTTTCTGAGCTTCTCTCCTGTTCTTCTCCCTGTTTGGGTGGAGAAAGGACTGGGTAGGACTCAAGATTTTAAGAAAGGGATAACTTGGTGATTAGGGACAAGGGTGAGGGATTCTACACTGTGACAGGATGTTTTTAAGTGGCTCTGATCTTCTTTTGTTGAATCCTTGCCACAGCAAGAGCTGTAGACAGGACTTCTCTCAGCAAGGCCCTGCAATAACACTGCATTTGTTCTTCCCACGGTGACTCCCTGTTCAGAAGAGCTGAATGCTTTGACTGTAGAGGAATCAGCTCTGGCAGAGATTTGGCCTTTTTGGCTAGAAAAATTGATGCTCTGTTTGCAGAAGGTTTCTACGGAATTCTGTTTTTCTACAGAATATCCAGAACCCAGCCAAATGTTTGAAAGGAAACAGTTCAGACATGGTGAGGTTATCCATAATCTGAGGAGGCTGTCAGGTTAGTGCTTCCATCTTAGCACCCTTTCTGTAAAAAAAGGAGGGCAGGGAGGGGAGTCTCACTCCACCTGCAGCCACCTCTTTCACATGCTAAATTTCCATAAAAATACATACAGAAGGATCCAAAAGTACAGGATTTTCAGTGCCTAGTTGGAATCTGGCCTTAAATGAAATATAAATTATTTTTCCAATCTAGTGTCCTGGATGAAGAAAATTGTTTGGTTTTTTTTCTCAGTTGTTATCAGGCCACTCATCCACGTTCTTCATATGAGCAGGACATGGGCAATTGGCACAAGACAAGTCACAAGATGGGGTGCAGCATCCCAGTGCCGTTTCCCCAGAGGCTCCAGCAATAAACTCGCAGCTCGGGTCATGACTGCTTTATCTGCCCTAAAGCTCTTCCTAAGCCAGGAATGCTTTTTTCTCTTGGCTTGCTGGAGCAGAGCACAGAGTAAACCTGCACATGTGTAACACCTGGAGGGAACCCGGACCCCACATGCTGAGTCCCTGTGACCAGATCCTCTCTTCCCAGAGGCCAGCAAGGAGCACTCAGGAGCTATTTGGGACGGGCGCAGCCTCGAGGGTCTCCAGCATCTGCTGTCATGGCCACCCCTTCTCCTGGGTCCCTGGCAGGACCAGGCACGACTCCTAGCTGCCCAAAGAGTCAACCAGGTCACATGGCTGCAGCTCATTCCTTCCCAGCTTATCTGAGCCCTGGGCAAGGAAAATATTGACAACCACAATGACATCTGTGTTCCTGCCACCAGACAGGCACAGCACCCGCTTCTGGGCAACTTAAGGAATCCCTGGAGCATCCTGGGTGGTGTGTTCCTGTGAGAGAGGCTTCAAATGTAAGGTATGCATATACACAACTGGTTTCTCCTGATGTAAACCCACAGCTTCTCCCTTTTGGAGGCTTTCCAGCTGTGTGGCCATTGGAGGCAAAGGGAAATAAAAAATCCCAGCCATAAATGGAAACATTTGCAAGGGACAGGGTCAGACTAGTTGCCAAGTCACTGTTACTGCAGGATGACTAAGCAGCAAAGTCGGCACAAGATCCTGCACTTTTTGTAACTGCTGCTCTTTCACACAGACAAAAACCATGCAGATGCTCTCTTTCACTCCTCCACTATTCCCAGATACAGCTTGGTGACCAGAAACACAAAGACACTGGGAAATAGTAAGGAAGAGGGTGCCTAGCTCCTGAAGCCTGGCTCTGGGTGCTCTGAAGCAGGGGTGGTCCCAAATCCAGCAGATTTACCTTGAGATAAGTCAAGAACCATTTCTAAGCTTACAGAGATTATCCCACACTTTCTAAGTCATATCTGGGTCAAGGTGATGCACGCAGTTGGGGAGAAGATCCCTCGGTAATTTTCTTTTGTCTTGTGTAGTGCCTTGGGTTTGCAGAGTGAAACCCTGAAACCCTCTGAAACACTGACTAAGCCAGGACTCTGCAGGGAGGACTTTCTGTTGCCTCTGGTGGCGCGGGGACCAGCAGGGTCACAGCTAAATGGTCAAGGCTGGCAGGCACCACCCAGTCCAAAGACCTGGCTCAAGCAGGGTCAGCCACAGCAGGACGTACAGAACAGTGTCCAGGGTTTTGAGCATCTCCACAGATGGAGAGCACACAACATCTCTGGGCAATCAGGTCCAGTGTCTGATCACCCTTACTCTAAAAAAAACCCAGTATTTCCTTGTGTTCAGTTCGTGCCTGTTACCTCTAGTCCTGTTAAAATCACTTGACTATTGAATTTCTCTTTATCAGTATCGGTAAAAGCTATCAGGCTTTGATTCATTGAATGATTAACATTTAAGACTACATTTCAAACATTTTAATAGAACTCAAGGCTCCTTTTGATTTTGATGCAAATTTCCCAGAAAAAAAATGCGCACTGTAATAACTCTATTTTTACTGATGTAGCACCTGTGTCCTACCTAGTGTTGAACAAGCAGTCATTAACTTTAATGCAACAGAAACAGTGTTTGGGGTTCAACTGAGCACTTCCGTTTCAATTTCACAGCTGCACAGTGAACACGTGCTTCTAATTTGGCTATCAAGGTCATGGGACTGAAAACAAACTGGAGACAAAATGGTCACAGGCTTGATTCAACTATGCAAGCTTATGAAAAATAGCATAAAAATCATAGAATCAGAGACTGTCAGAATGGTTTGGGTTGGGAGGGACTTTAAAGCCCATCTCATTCCTAGCCCCTGCCTTGGGCAGGGACACCTTCCACTATCTCAGATTGCTCCAAGTTCTGTCCAGCCTGGCCTTAGACACTCCCAGGGATCCAGGGGCAGCCACAGCTTCTCTGGGCACCCTGTGCCAGGGCCTCACCACCCTCCAAGCAAAGAACTTCTTCCTAATATTTCTTCCTAATACATAACACTCTGCAAGAACTGAAGGGTGGTATGAACTCTTGGGATCCTAAGGAACCATTCACTTCTGAAATAGCCACCAGGGCCCCCTTTACAACTGGTGACTTGTATGGACCAGTTTGTCATCCTCTGACCTGTCTGATACAGCTCTGAGCAATTTTACTCCAGACATGTTCACTTGTTGGCCCTGCTTTTACAGAATATGTTGTACACAGGAATCAAAGGAGATAGGTTCTGTTCCCATGTCTCCCACAGTCTTGGTCTTGGGCAAACTGCTAATTTCTTTGTTTTGCAGCACCCCACCATCAAAGTGTCTCCCAAAATATTTTTCCAGCTGTTTTCTTTATCTAACAACCCACCAGGCATCACAAACAAAAAGTATGACTCAAATATCTTTGCCAACTACCTCATTTAAAGTATGTGAGACGGGTCCTGGGATGTAGCAATGCCTGGATAATGCCACTGTGTAAGAGACAGTTCGAAGATCTCTCATCTGCCTCACAACCATTGTCAAGGACAGAGACCGGAACCCCAAGGACAGAGACTGAAACCCTAAAACCCTAACACAGGAGTTCTGGTCTGGCTGAGGTGGGATGTCTCCCAAAGTGTTGTCTGCAGGTGTGTTCACTGGACCAAAAGCATTCCCATGGGAACCTGTGCAGAAAACAATGTGGACAGCTCAACGGTGGACTGCCTGAGCTTGCTGCTGGAACTGCTTCCTTCAACGGTGGGCTGCCTGTGCTTGTTGCCCAACTGGCTCGTTACCAACCTCCCCACCTTCTGGCCAACTGCCTGTCGCTTTGAAAAGGACTATAAAAAAGGACCCCTTCAGTAACCCCACTTTGAGATCTCCCCATGGAAGAAGACGGATCTATTGGCAACGGACCATGAGGATCTTCGCCTCTCCATTGTCCATTGGTAGCTATTCTACCCCCTCCTCCCCACTATCCTTTATTTCCGTTCTTCTCCCTCTATTGCATTTTCGCATTTGTTGTTGAGTAAACTGTTGTTTGTCCCCTGCTGTGCCTTTTGCGCTCTGAGGTCAAAAAATGAACCATCACGACCCCCGCTTGCATTAGCAGATCGTGACACACTGTTGACTCACCATTCAGTCATGGAGCATCTACCATCAGAGTGGTTTTTGGCCATGTCTTGCCACATCAATAAGGAGCTTCCCAGGCCCTGCAAAAAACCCATACCATGTGAGACCAAGAAGCCCTGAATTCACAGGAAATCCCAAATCCCCTTGAGACAATGAGGAGTGGAACCACTTAATTTGTGTTTGGTAGAATAATCACAGAGCCACAGAACCACAGAATATCCTGAGTTGGAAGGGACCCACAAGGATCATTGAGTTCAATCCCTGGCCCTGCACAGACACCCCAACAATCCCACCATGTGCCTGAGAGCATTGTCCAAACACTCTGGGAGCTCTGGCAGCCTTGGGGCTGTGACCATTCCCTGGGGAGCCTGGTCAGTGCCCCAGCACCCTCTGGGAGAAGATCCTTTGTCTAAAACCCAGCCTAAACCTCTGCAGACACAGCTCCAGCTGCTCCTATCACTGATCACAGAGATGGGTGCTGCCCCTCCACTGCCCTTCAGGAGGAAGCTGCAGATCCCAGCAAGGCGTCCCCTCAGCTAAACAAACCCAGTGACCTCAGGTGCTCCTCAGTCAGCTTCCCCTTCCCCATGTTGGAGTCCCTTCTTTGAACACTGCCCAGCAGCTGTGAGGCCCGGGGCTGCTGCAGAGGGAAACCTGTGCAAGGCCAGCCTGCTCCTGCCTATCAGTCAATGGCACTTCCAGCAGGACCCTGCAGTGCCTGGAGGCACATCCCTGGCTGCTGTGGGGACGGCTGCTTTCAGGCACAGTAATCTGCCACATGTTCTCATTTCCCCTCCATGCCAGACCCCTTTAAACACACTTTCCAAAGGAGCTGTGGAGCTCCAGATGGGGCTCATCCAGCTGACCTCAGCTGTGTCCTGTTCAGTACGTGCCCAGTGCTTCTGGCTCTTGGAGCCAGGAAAAACTGCAGAGCGCAACTCGTGGCCCGGGATTTATCCGGGACAGGTTTGCTTCAGAAAAGCAACATGCTGGGTTTACAAACTGCCTTAAAAAAATCTCATGGACTTCAAGCCCCTTGGAAAATACTGTGTGTAACTGTGTTCAGCTCTCATGTTAACCAAAACGTATCGTTGTGTGCAGGGATAATTTTACCACCCGTGGTGCTATCAGAAATCCAGAGAAATAATCCAGGCCGAACTTCCCATTTATGAAGTAGTAAGCACGACTCAGGTAAAAGAGCAAACACATTATGGCTCCTGAGGGTTTGGATTCTTTGGGGGCAAGAGAGGGATATCCAGGGATTTCAGGAGTTATAGACAAGTACTTCCATGTTTGTGAAGGTTTGAACTGCTTTCTAAAGCCGAGCCAGGAATTAAACAGAAACCAGGCTCTGACACATACGCATTCCTGACTCATACGCCTTCCTCTCTGCTTTTGGAGCACTGAAAACTGTGGGGACCTAGGATATTCCTGTTGATTCCTGCCCTGCTTGCTTTCTCTTAAGACACAAACAATGCTAGTTGAGGGGGTGGGATTTAGTTGTGAGGACAGAAGAAAAGAAAGACAGAGAAAAACTGAAGAGAGCAACCTTAGACTCACATTTCTGGATCTTCAGGGTCTCATTACACCACGCCTGTGCTGCGAGGGGAAGCCCGCTTCCAAAATGGCATCCTCAGGCGCACACTGTCTGCAGCTTGTCCTGCCAGTGCTGCAGGCCAGGCCAAGGGCAGCAGCAGCAGAGGCAAAGGGTGCTTCCATAGAATGCAAATATATTTGTACATGCAGGACATGTCTTGAAACCTTGGCTGCCCTCTGTGGCAAAGACTTTGGCTGCCAGGGCTGGCCTTGAGATGCCTGGATTGCGACATGAGTCGTGCAGGTGGGGTGGTTTGGTTCGGCCTGACTGCAGGAGAGGCATTACTGACTTGGCAGAATTCCCCTTCTGGTGTGCACCAGCATCTAAGGTTTAATATGCCAGTAGGAGTTAATCCCCCACTCCTAACACTAGACAATCTTGTTTCCGGAAAGCAGGAAGGACATCAAAGAGCATCACCCCTCATACAAAGGGAAAGGAGAGATTAGCAATGAAACTACCAACTTTTAGTGATTTTTGGCCTGGCAGACAGCAGGGAGCATCCTCAATGAAAGGAAAAAAAAGAAGAAGCAGATGGAGGGATGATCCTGAGAAAGGACTAGCTCCAGGGTGTGGATTGGAAGGGACCTTAAAGCTCATCTTCTTCCAATCCCCCCCCATGACATATGCAGGGACACCTGCCACTAGACCAGGTTGCTCCAAGCCTCATCCAACCTCTTCCAGGAAGGGCACATCTGAGGGATGTGAGCACCACGAGGTCTGGCAAGCTGTCTCTCCTCCTCAGCTTGATTCTGCGGAAGGATGCTATTTATTTCGTCTTGTCAAGCCCCTCCTGGGCTCACCTCTGTGACTGGAAGCTCTCTGAGGCTCATATTTTCCAGGATAACAGGTCAGATTTCAGCTTCAAAAATGATTTGCTGCTGGCTGGCAGAAGCTTGAGGTTAATTCCAGCTGCGTTCTACTGATCCACATGTAAAACAGAGGTTGTCTTCCTCAAAGGTTGTTTCAAAGCTGCCTGTGCACAGACAATTTGTGACTTAATCCCTTCCCAGTCTCCAGGACAACGGTGCAAAACAAATTGTCTCGAGGTTTTTCTTGCCACAAATCTAGTTTGGGTTTTTCATCTGCTCCATGGAATGGCTTTGCCATGTCCCAACACCACCTTTATGATGGGTAGAGGTCTCAATATTAAGGAACAAGCCTTTGGACTTTCTGCCATAGCCTCACCTTTTAATGCTCCTGCAGGCAACTGACACCTAAAACAAGAACTGAGTGTCAGGTGATGAGAGAAAAAAGAAAGCGCAAGTAAGAGACCTCAGCTGATAAATAACTCCACAAGGGGAGGAGGAACATGACCTCAGTGTGGGTGTCTTGGTTTGAAAGACAGGGGTCTGTTAGGGAGGGCAGGACCTCCCTTGAAACTGAGAATTCAAATCCCCTCTCTCCAAATTATTATTGTAATTTAGAAAATTTAAGGGGCTTTCAGGCAGAGGTATGGGCATAAGAATAACAGCTNAACACCCCTGTCCTTTCCTTGCCCCAAACCTCGTGGTATCTTTTTCTTTCGGAGAGAAAATCTCTCAGACCAAAAAAGGGTGTAGCCCAGTGCTACATCCTTCTTTGGCCACTTCTTTGTTTTGTTCTAGCGCTCTTAAGTACCCAGTAGTTAGTCTCCTAGCAACTAATGGGGAAAAAAAAATCTATAAGTAAAAAAGAAACAAATCTAACCCCCAACAGTGGGGTCAAACATACCATAAAGATAGAATATGGGCTTAACGGCCTCCTCATGCCTTATTCGTGGTGACTAAAGAGACCTGACTTTGATGAGGCAGCATCTTTTTATACGGCCACTAGATTATGGAAAAAAAGTTTTTAGGCAAAGGCTGTATCAAGACTGCTACAGCTTTGTGCAGTCAAATCAGATGATGTTGTAACAATAGATGGCCCTCAAAGTTTCTTGCATGGTTCTTCCCCTCTAGGAAATTCACCTCAAGGAAAAGTTTTTCTCCCAAAGCCTCCAGAGGCATCCAGAACAAGGAAGAAGAGTTATTTACACCCCATGTCTGGAAGTGTTAAAGAGTTGGACAGTTGGACCAGGAGCAACCTGGTCTAGTAGGAGATGTTCTTGCCCACAGCAGGGGTTTGGAACAAAATAATTTCTGGGGTCCCTTCCAACCCAAACTGTCCTAATGATTCAATGATTCTATAAAGTGTCATAATCAAAAGTGAAGAAAAAAGAAAAAAAAATTCTCAAGATGTACGTGATAAAGGCTAGGAAGGGTCTGCTTTGCCTCTAGCTTCTGATATTTCTTTCCATTCTCTCTTCTTGATATATTGCCACAAGAAGAGACACCCCAGCTTCATTCTTGTCTGGTTCAGCAGCTTGGATGTTAAATGCCAACATTTTCACAGGAATGACAAAGCTGAGAAGTGTTTCCTGCTGGTGTCTGCAGAGATGGATGGGACCAGGAGTGCTGCTCTGCTAAGGCTGTGAGCAGGTGGAAGGGCCACTGTAATACTTTGGGGGGAATAAGTCATTCCACACATTCCTAATCCCCTGTGGAAGGGCCATATATGTCACTGCCACAGCGTGCTCCTGGGAGCACCTCTGTAGTTTCCATGTGTGACAGGGATGCCCACACCTGTAAGAAACTAAAAGAAACAAGAAAAAAAAAAAGGAAATAGAAATTTAGCAATGCCCCTTACTGTGTTCAGAAGTACATCTCGCCTTCCTGGGGAGGCCTACCTGGCTGCACTCCCCCTCCTGCTATACATCCTCCAGAATCTTTGCTGATACAATATACATTTTCTATTGAAAAGCATAGAAAACAGACACTGTGGATGCAGCCTGAACTCCCTATAAACAATGAGGAGAAATTTTGAGGAGCAAGACCCTAGTAGAGCATCTATGTTTGCCTGTGGGCTTAGCTATGGACAACCACGGAAGGCACTGTTAAGTGTAGGTATAAAAAATGAATTGTTTGTCAAATTAAAGTCTTCTCAGCCTAGCCAGACCATAACAACTTATTTAGTCCCGTTATTACACAGGTCCCTAAAATCTAAGTGACCTAATTATGGATGGGAATTAGCAAAAAACTAAAATTGTTACATGCACGTCTCCCATGCTTTGGTGCTACTCCTTCATTGCGTGTAACATTATGGGAAGCCATCAGCTTCCTAAATCCTTTACCTGGAGAGTGATGATGATGATGATGATGCTTGTGTGCCCTGGGGGCAGGGAGGAAAAGGTCTTCCTCTGTGGCCTTGAGTTTGCTGAGAGTCTGTTCTGTGTGTCAACCCCATATTTCCGTATTTCTTAGTAGGTTACAGTCTTTCCTCTACTGTTTGTCCATGACTCTTTCTCCTTATAAAATGTCACTTCTTTTAAGGGGAAAAGCCATGCAACTGGACTCAATCATGCATACCTTAAACTAAAGCATGCTTGGGAATACGAGCTAAAGCAAGCACCAAACCACAGAGGAGCAGGAGGCATTTGAACACTCAGTAATTTCGCTGTCAGAACTAGGAGAGGCAAGGCAATGGATTTCTGCACCTTGGGAAAGTCATAGGCACAGGAAAGGTTCTTAAATACGCAAAATCATCCCAGAGTAGCTGGGTATATGTTTTAGGAGTCCTATCACACTGGTAAAGTGGTCTCAGCAATCCAGTCCTTCCCCAGCCATCACCTTCCCATGAAGGGCTGTGAATCACCGTTGCCTCAAACGAGGAGCATTTAGTCAGAGGAAAACAGAGAAATGTGGCCCAAATTCTGTTGTTGTTACATAAACCCCCTCGCTGAACATCTGGAGAACATCTGAAGTTTAACAAAGCAGGCCTGCAGGCAGAGGCATTTTTGACCTTCCCTGTAATGGAAGCACAAAAATTGAGACTGAAAAGAGGGGAGTGAATATCACCAGAAATGGAAGAAAAATTAAGTCCAGCATATTGGCGCCAGTTTTGTCCCAGACATCTGACAGGGCTTCCACTGTCCTACCTGAGCAGTGCACAACGCGGGGAGAGACAAGGCAAAACTGCTAAACACAAGGTACTGGGCACTTCTGAAAAATTCCTGCTAGTCCCTGTCTCCTGGGAAGCCAGCTTGCCACCTGGTTCTGGTTAAAATTGTTTTTCTTCTGGGCAAATTGGAATTTAAAGGGAGTATTTAGATTTTTCTCTAAATGACATGAGGAAATGATGGGGAAAACTGACAAGCACTCCAGAACTGAGGCTCAGAATCTGACATTTTTCGCTGGTTTGGGATCTTCTTTTCCTTTCTGCAGAAGGAAAATGCTAGGGCATTGTTTGGAGTGGAGGGGGGAAACAAACAGAAGCAGGAAAGATCCCTCCTGCCACCCACCATTTTTAGCAAAAAGCTGTAAACCAGCCCAAAGACAGGCAGATCTTTCCTCAGGTGCCTTTTGCATCCCTGCATTGGATATGGCCCATGTGGGATGTGAGGGGGGACATACAGCAGAGGTTGGGCAGAAGCCCCCTTTTCTCACCCCTTTCTGCTGGCAGCAGCCCATCCTGTGGGCTGGGCATCCCCAGCCACAAATGTGTAGCCCAAGGCCTTGTCCCTATCATGTTCCTCCATGCCTGACTCATGCCAAGGACTGTGGCAAGCCATTAATAGGTACTTCTTGAGCTGTTAAAACTGCCTTTCTTAGGGCAAATGTGAAGGCCTTTTTTTCCTGACTTTCCATGGAGAGGAGAGCGGGAAATCTGACACAAACAGCTGCCACCCGCAGAGCCTCCCCAGAGCTGCTCCTCAGACTTTCCAGCTGTGAGTGAGGTGTCCCCAGCGCTGCAGGGAGCCCAACAAGCATCTCCACAGAGATGGAGGCAGCATGACTAAGAGGAGGACATGAGACAATGTCCTGTTGAATTTCCCCACTGTCTGGGGAGCAAGTTACTTGGCATGACTCTACAGTGAAAAGCTGTGGCAAGCCCCGGGACACAGAGGTGTGGGCCTACGAGTTTCCCCAAGGACATTTTAGAGATTTCTTAGGATACAAAATCAAGATCTGGGAGGGAGGAAGTCAAGTTAGACAAACACCCTAAGAGACTGTGGAAAACAATTTATTTGACAAATTTCCAAAGTGGACAATTTTATTAAAACACAGGTATAAAATAAAACTAACTGGTATAATGGGGTTTTGGATACAAAGTAAAGAGTTTAGGGTGCCGATACCTGGCAGTTGTGGTTGGTTTCGCCGAAGGGCATGGATGCATAGCAAGAGCACCAATGGAAGCACTGAAACAAAATCTCACCCAGCCAAACCACATTTTCAGTGTGGTCCCGGAAACAACTCTGTAAACACCAAGGGCTCGCACCACCCACATAAGTGATAGCACCTTTGTCAATATATCTGTAGAGTGTGAGTCAAAGACCCTGGGAGATGATGGCAGCCTTGACTTCACTGGGCTGAGGATGAGACCTTGATTCAATATATAGGGCAGTTAGTGGGTTTCCCTAGGGCCCAGGTGCCTCACTCCGAGGTGGTCCTATTGAAAGTACTCCAAGAGAGCTTGCTGGGAATAAGTCAGCTTGGCTCTTTTAAAATAAAAGAATTAAAAAAAAAAATTAAAAATCCCACTAACTGGGCTCAGAGAGATTTTCCAGAATGGAGCTTGAACCATAAAACAAGTCTTCAGGTTATTCATGAGGTTCCTGGTTTCACTGTAGGACCATGAGATCAGTAAGTGAGGGAGTGCAGTTACATAGCTTCTTTTAGGGTTTCCCCCTCTCCAAAGGCTGCTGCCCATCTTTCCTTTGGTCAGTATCCAGCCTCCCTGCCCTGAATGGGAGCGTCAGTGCTGACGGATGCTCCACCACCCATCCTTGGGAAGTGAGTGTCCCATCCCCCAGCCCTGGAGGCCAGAGATGCTTGCACACAGCTTTGGGTAATGCAGTCCAGTCCTCTCTCCTCCCCAGGCATGGGATATACAAACCAAACTTGCCAGCTGTGACAACAATCCCCTCTCAACGATTGCTAAAATGTGAATATTTCACTCAAAGCACAGCATTAAGTTAGGATCATCATAAGCTGGGCAAGTGCTCAACTTATGTATGAAAGAGAGAAGGAAATGAGCAACAACAAAAAGGTAGAGCATAATCAGCCTTTAGAGACCAGGCTAGATCTAGTGGTACAAAAGTCCTCATCCTGATTCTTTCTTTGTAAAAACACAGTGGGATGAGGTTGGTATCTGTGCTCTGATGGCTTATTGCTAGGTGTGTTTGTATTTTCCTGCTGTGGGGAGGGAGGGCAGTCATGGGCAGTGAGGGAATTTCAGGCTAACAGAGTAGAGACACAAATGATGAAGCAGAGGGAGAAGGGAGGGGACTATGTACAGCCAGGCTGTATCTACATAGATGAAAATTCCTCAGGTTGATCAAGAATATTGTTTAAATTTTTTTTTGCTTTGTTGGTTTTCCTTTTACGGTGAGACATAAGCAACTATGGCCTTGGCAGAAACCCACTCAGATGCTCAGTCAACAGCTATCTTCCTGGAGACAGTTTGGTAGAAGACGCCACGCAGCAGAGAGGTGTAGTCGGGCACGCGGAAAAGGTGCCGCTCCCCATAGGCCACGTCGTAATCCGTGCTCTTCCCTGTGACCAGGACACGGATGTTTGGCTCATTGGCTTGGCTGCCCACTGCCAGCACATAGATCTCAATGTCAGCCTTCTGAGCATCCTGCACAGCCCTCTCGATGGCCCTGGCAGAGATCCCTTGGGAATGTCCATCAGAAAACACCAGCACCCTCTTCTTGGCTGCGGCGCGGGCAGAGCGCCGGTACAGCTCTGTGATGAACTGCAGAGCAGAGTTCACGTCTGTGGCATCGTTCATGAATTCCATGTTGTCGATGGCCTTGGCAATGACTGTGTAGTTGTACTGGAACTGAGCTTCTACTTTCTGCTGGTTCCGGCCACTGTACTGCACAACTGAGATGCGCACAGAGTCGTCGGCGGGCTTGCTGGCCCCCAGGAACCGCTCCGCCAGCCGCTTCACAAACTTCTTGGTGGTCTCAAAGTTCTTGCTCCCCACACTGG
This sequence comes from Donacobius atricapilla, assembly GCA_013397315.1. Classification (NCBI taxonomy): domain Eukaryota; kingdom Metazoa; phylum Chordata; class Aves; order Passeriformes; family Mimidae; genus Donacobius; species Donacobius atricapilla. The sequence continues at coordinate 77,179 of WBMY01000923.1, forward strand.
TGGAGCTGTCCACCAGCATCGTGATGTCTGCTGGCCCAGTGAAGGCGACTGCAAGGGGAAAGGTCCAGGGCTTGTTACACTTCAGCTCTTCTATGGAAAGCTGATGAAGTCACTGGCTGTCTCACTGCCTAGTCAAACTTGGGAAATCTCCACTCGTGCTAGCTTTCTTTCCCCTGCCCCAGTGCTGTCCTACACTTGTCCTTTCACCTGTTCATTCCTTCTTTTATTGGGTTTAGGATAGGCTAGATAGGTGTTTATTTGGCTGAGATAATATGAGTGTTGTTTAAATACAATGGCTCTCCTTGCGTGTCTGGGGAATTACTTCATCCTCCTCACCCTCCTTCTTTCCATGGAAATTCTGAGGACTAAATATGCTTTTGACTTGGAGGAGCACTCCATTAAAATCCTTCCTGTATTCACTTTTCAAGCATCTTTCTCCAATACCCCTGCCACAGAGCTGATTTTGCACGGGCTCCTACCACTAGATAGTGGAAGCAGGTAATGAGGTCAGTTGCTAAAACCTGGGAGGGTCACAATCTTTCACAGCCTCCTCTCTAGGTGCCAGAGAAACAACCACCTAGGATTTTCCCCAGTTGCTTTGGGCTGGTGTGTATGTGTGAAAGAGACCCTGACAGTGTCTGACAGATCTTGCTCACCTCTCCAGCCCAGGAGCATCCCCATTGCAAGAGGTGGCCAAGGCATGCATCCCCACAAACACAAACTCCCACTTCCCCCATCACAGCACCCACAGCCCCTCAGCGTGGCATGAGGAGTCAATACTCACTTGGGCAGGTGTAGTCAGGACATTTTTTCTCTGTTAAGAAAATAAGAGAGATTAATGTCACCAGCTTGCCCAGGAAAATCACTTGTCCCACAGAGCCACAGAAGGGACAGAAGTTCACCTGCAGAAGATGAACACCCACCTTTGCCACTTGTGCAAAGGCTATAAATGCGCATGAAAAATGGTGTGGACAGATGTCCTGCAGCAGGTGAGGATGGGGACCTGACCACAAAGTATTCTGAGACACGAGATGCCCTTGTCCCTTATTTAACCAAATTTGATCTCTGTTCTCTTCCCTCACACCTGCTTAAGAGCATGACGGGGGAGACACAAGGAAGGGCCTTGCATCCCTGGCCACCTTTCCCATTGCCTCCAGCCACCTCCTTTCACCCACCTTGGCAGACATACGAGGTGATGTTCTGCAAGAAGGTGTCATCCAGGAGCTCGGCATAGTTGTCCCTTTGAATGGACAGTCCTGGCCTGGTTGGTCTGCTTAAACAAGCAATGTCATTCAGGTGATCTGGATTTGGAGGGTTCCGGAAAATGTCGCCAATCCCAAGGGAAACCACCTGCGGGGAAGTTCAAGTCCATCACTGGATGCATTCATCATCTAATGCATTCATAACTGTCTATGCCTGCCACTTTGTGAAAGTGCTTCTAGTGACAGCTGTGTCTCCTGCCCTAGCCTTGTGTAGCAAGGACACGGAGATGCCCAGAGAGCCTGCACTGTGCCGCACAGCTGCCGCACGGCACGTCCCCCGTTCCCTTACCGGGGTGACATCACACAGGGAGTTGAGTGGGGTGGGGTCCCGCAGGGTGTCGGAGCGCCCGTCTGTGATGACGATGGCCACGCGCTTGTCAGACGTGAACCTCCGCAGCAGGTTTTCCTTGGTGAACTGCAGGGCCTCCCCAGTGTAGGTGCCCCCAGCGATCCACTGCAGGTTCTTGACTGCCCTGCAAGGACAGACACCAGTGAGCCTGCCAGCCCTGCCCATGGGTACTAGATGAGCCAGAACACAGCTTGTGACAAGGCAGACACCCCTGCATAGGGATTTGGATGGAAAACTGGCAAGCTCCTTAGTTTAGCCTCAGCACCACTTATGATGCCACCAGCCATGACCTTCCACTAAAGGGCATTTAGATCATTGCAGCTGCAGAAGCTGCTGGCCTGGAGATGGAGGATGGGGGGTGAGTAGGTGTCCCTGACTCACAGACCCCACAGACTCACTGCTTGAGCGCCCCAATGTTGTCGATGTTGGCATCCCCCATGGCCACCAGCTCCTGTGTGTTGTCATGGCTGTACTGTACAACGCCCACACGGGACTCTCCAGCTTCAAACTGTGGGACAGAACAGAAACCAGTTAGAAGCAGACACCTCAGGGGAACCCAGAGGCTCAGAATCCTGCTGATGGTTTCTCCTGAATGCCTTCATGGCAGACTCTGATGTTTCTCTTCCGCCTTATTCTGGGCAGGCAGAGCCCCACCAGGAGGAGATGCACATTGGGACCAATTTGGTGAGACAGTAAGTGAAAGGAGACCCAAACCTAGATCTCACAGCTCACTGGTCTCAACAGCAGCCATTGGACTCCCAGGCACCCAGTGGAATTCTTTGGCTTGCCCTGTGTGCAGAGTCAGGAGCTGGACTCGATTGCTGGGTCCCTTCCAACTCGGGATTCTATGGTTCCATGAGAAGATCTGTTTACAAGACTCCTGGCTTTCTTCCAACATGATGGTTTTACTACCCAGCTCTACCTTTTCTGCTTATTGCTGGCTCTTTGCTATCCAAAAAGCCCCATGTATGCCCACCACACAAGTACTCAACTGCAGATTATGTGCTTTAGATGTGGCTGGTTATCCCTTCAGGAAAGTCTGGATTCCCAACAGCCCTTCAAACCACAGAGGTTACCAGAGAGGAGTTAGGAAGGAGAGCAAGCATTTGTATCCCTCTTCAGACTGAAAGATTTGCTGCAGGGACAGTATTGCTGGGTTTGGGCTGCAAGTGTCATTTTTAGTAGAGTGCTTAACTGGTGACCTAAATCCAAGAGTGGGAGCTGGACATCAGAAACTTCCAACACACTCCAGACACCTGAAATGCTCATCAGAACAAGGGAGAAACTGAGACACTGATTGATCAGGCTGATTGAATGGTCAACGAGCCATCTGCTCTGGGACATGGAGGAAACAGTCTCTTTGCCCAAAAAGTGTGAAAGGTCTACTTTGGGACAACAAACTGCTGTCTAATCTCCATCATTTTATGAATTCAGGAAGACCCACCCCCAGCTTGAAGCCAACTCTGGTAGAGTATTTTTGGACTGGAGGCACCTCCCCATTTTCCTGCTTGTAGTGAAAAATAAGTGAGTGCACACAAGGATTTCATAGCACTCCATGGAAATCTCACCTTGACCCGCTCATCCTTGCTCAGGCGGTCAATTACTTTGATGATGAAGTCCTTGGCAATCTGGAAGTTCTGCAGGCCGATGCTCTCTGAGCTGTCCAACACAAACAGGAGGTCGACGGGACCACAAGTACACTCTGGAGCAAGGCACAGGAGCGGAGGGACATGTTTTGCAGGGAGGCATTTCCAAAGGAAGCAGCTGATGCCTGCTGCAGCCCTGCCCAGCTGAGTGCCTATGCCCCATCCACTCCCAAAGCATGGCGCAAAACAATGCAGAAAAACAGCTGCATGGAGACTTGAGAGCCAGTTTACAAATTTTCCCATGTGCATTTGCTCCCTAATAAGACAGAGGGCATTTCTAGGTTGTGAGTACCCTTAAACCACCCAGTAATTATTCCATAATCCATTTCCTCATAAGTCTTCTCACTTCTTCCATTCACCCAGCCCAGCAGGACAGAGGTGACACTGGTGGGCTGGAGGAGGCTGACTCAGCTTGCTCCCCCCTTTCTCATAGCTGAAGAACATCATGTGCCCTTGGCTCTTCCTTCAAGCTTTTCGACTGCAAACCCAACCCACCAGGGCAGCATCAGGGAATAAAGCCCAGCACATTCCTCTGCTGACCAGCACAGGATTTGGAAGGAAGAGGACAGAGCTAGATCCACAGTGTGCCTAGAACAGACATCCCAACTGCAAAAAGGATGGGGAAAATCCACCCTGCTGGCACAGGGCACCTTGACAACCGTTTTCCAGATGCAGGACTCAGCACGCTCAGGAATTGCTTCCTGCCCTCCCTTGCCTGGCTCATGCCTGGTTATCCCTCATGGGCCCTCACTACATCTCCATAGCAGGGAGCAGGGAAAGGGAGGGGTGCAATGAAGCAGAAGGACTATAAATGTTTGCAGAGCAACTTTGCCAAGTAACACTCACCACAGCAAGCTAGAGGAAAAGGGAGAGAACAAGAGAGCATTAAAATGCTTGACAAAAGTGTTTTTCACACCCTAATGCAGACTGCTGGTTTGTGTTTCCGCAAACCCACAGACACCTGGCCTGCACAATCCAAGCTCATGGAGGTTTCTCACCCACTTGAAATACCCAGATTCTCTCCAATTTCAGGTTAGGATGCCCTGACCTGGAGCACCACACACAGCAGAGCTCTTTTTCTGCACATGCTGATGCATTCTTATTTAAATAAAAATAAAAGCTAAGTAAGTCACCAGAGTATAGAGCTCAAAGTCAGTTCCCAAGTACCCTGTGTCCTTCCAGCACTTCATTACTGGCCATGGGCCAGAAATCCTCTGTAGGACATGTGTGCTGCTTCTCCCCATGGCAGGACACCCCAAACCAGGCCCCCTTTCCCAGGGGGGAATATTAGACCATGATGTTTCAGAAAAAAAGAACATTGCGGCATAGGCCACTCAAGGATTTTTACACAACTTTGCTCATATTTTCCCTGTACAGAGCCACAGACAAACAAGTCTGTGCCACATATAAGTGAGACACAGTTGTTTGAGCTACTCTAGAGATGGAGTTGGAGGTCCCTGGATCAAGGGGACTTAACTGTGGCTCATGAAAGGGGAGAGATGCCCATGGATGACATTACCCTACCTGGGGACAGGGAAAAGTCAGCTGCCTCTTGTTTAGCAAGGCACTGAGCAGGGTGGGAGGAGAAGTATAGGGATACTCACAGCACATCTTCATGATGATGTCCAAGATTTCACATTCCTGGAAACAGAGGAAAAGAAATATTCGATGAACATCAAAAGCAATGCACAGAGCAGGCCAGCAAGCAGCACCATGCCAATCCTGTCCCACTCACATCTGGTCCTGGAGGCCCCACGGATCCTGGTGGTCCCTGTCAGACAGAAGCACAGAGAAGGTACAGGAGCAGTCAGTCCTGTCTGGGACGTACTCTAATGATAACTTGCCAAGCAATGCAGAGTTGTGAAAAGCCTCTTGGCTTGCCAGTTGCTGGCCCTTAATCTGGGCTTAGAGCAGGGGCAGCTGCTTGTTTGCATGATGGCCTGGTGCTGCACGGAGGTGGAAGGAGGAGATCCACTTCCACATGTGCCATGTACACCCAGGTGGGAAGGCAGCGAGCACACACAATGTTTACATGGCTTGGTATTGCTCCCAGAGCACGCAGAGCATGGACGGATGGAGGGATGGTGGGATGCACGCCACTGGGGCCAATCCTGCCAGGGCTCTTACTCACCGGAGGACCTTCACGTCCCCTGTGGCCCTTTGCTCCTTTGATACCACTGGGCCCAGGGGTCAGATTCTGGAATGAAAACAAAACAAAAACTCACAAATCGTTGTCAGGGGTCAGCATCTTTCCCTCCAGATGTCTGATGAGCCCTGCTCCACCACTGAAGTGTTATCTGAGGTTGCTGTACCCAACTAAACAAGGACTTGGAAGGGACACTGGGGAAATATCCCTCCATGGGGCAGTGATAAAGCTCAGATCACCAGTGCCATCATCATCAGTGCTGCCTGGAAGCATACCAAGCCTTGCAGAGGTGATACTCACCTCAGCCTAACAAATGTGGAGGTTTGCCAGCTGTCGGACACAAAATGAACACCTGGAAGGAGCTCCCCTTGCTATCCATCAACCACTGCTCAGAGGCAAAAGGCTGAAGATTTACAAATTCTGAGGGGCTCTGGCCCATCATTGCCCAAGGCTCCTGCACTGTGCTCACAGGAAAAGAGAATTCAGCATTGCACAGGTTACTCACATCATTGCCAGGGTCACCAGCTTCCCCTTCATCACCTTTAGGTCCAACATAGCCTTTTGTTCCCTGAAAAACAGTATGGATGAGACTGCTGTGTAACTGGCTGTTAGTGTGGTGAAGTTGGTGCTGGCATGTGGTGACTTTGTGAAAGCTGGCTTGGGGTGGAGAGCGGCACACAAGCTCCCCAGCACCAGATTTCAGTGTTGTTGATGTGAAGAACTTCTTAAGTGGCTTTCACTGCTACAAAATCACGGAGTCATTTAGGTTGGAAAAAAACTCTAAGATCAAATCCAACTATTAATCCAGCACTAAATCAAGCCCCCAGCACAGTATCATCCAGCTCCCATGGGTGACACTCTCAACACCAAACTCTGGCTCTGGGACTGCTTCAGAGAGTACCCAGCCCAAGCTGCTGCCCTTAGGTGTTACAGCCACTGCAGGACACTTCCACTGGGAGCATCCACTGCAGGGAGAGGTGGGCGGAGGGAAAAGAGGGTTTTGGAGGAGCAGGTTGCTTAAGGGAGCCCATTCCACCATGACAGAGAAGCTCCAAGTGCCAAACTGCCACCAAGGCTGGTGTCACCCAGGAAGCAGCACACTTACGTTAATGCCAGGGTTGCCTCTGTCTCCTGGCTGCCCCTGGAGATGAAGAAAAGGAAGCATGTTAGGTTTGACAAGTAGATATAAGGGTATTACAGTTTCAAGGCAGCACAAAAACTTACTGGGGCACCTGTGAATCCAATTGTGCCATTCCCAGGAGGACCATCCTCCCCCTGGAAAGGAAGGCAGACATAGATGAGATAAAGAAATGAAGACCCCTCAGATGGCATGGCAGCAGGATGCTGGTCTCCTCAGACAATGTATCTCCCCAGCATTACTGACCTTATCTCCCATCAGCCCAGGGTCCCCAGGCAGCCCAGGTGCTCCAGGCAATCCCTTAGGGCCCTGGAAAGGGCAGAAGAAGGAGTCAAGCATTGCACAACATCATCTGAGCTGGGAAGACAATGACTTCTGAGGCAACCCGCTACCAACACAAGCCCATCGTGGAGGTGTTCTGCTTATACAAGAGCAGTGTGAGGATTTAGATTAAAAGTCAGAAAGACGTTCTTTACTCAGAGGATAGGGAGGCCCTGGCACAGGTTTCCCAGACAGGTTGTGGCTGCCCCATCCTTCTAAGTGTTCCGGGCCGGGTTGGAGAGGGCTTGGGGCAACCTGGGATAGTGGAAGATGTCCCTGCCTATGGCAGGGGGTGGCACTGGATGAGCTTTAAGGTCTATCCCAGCCCAAACTGTTCTAGGATTTCTATGAAGGCCAAGAGCTGTGCTTGGCTTCCATTTGCTCCCTGCCCTGGGGATCAAACCTGCTGGCAGATTCAGGTGGTTGCCCCCAGAGAGCATCTTCCCCAGCTCCCGTGATGGGAAGCTGTGTGGTTTGTGGTGTGGCCATAACCTCTCCAAGAAATGACCTGTGGGAGGTGGGGGAAAAGGCAACTGTGGTCTTAAGGACCCATGGAAATGCCTGGATGTGTCTGCCAGGAAGCCAGTACTGGAGCCTGTACCAAGAGGTTCAACAGGGTTCCAGTATCCACAGGATTTAGGTAAAGCCCTAAAGGGCAGCACCTGCTGCTTGTCCCTGCATCCCTTCCCTGCAGAAGTGATGATGAAGGAGCACTGACCTCACTGCCAGGGGGGCCGTCATCTCCCCTGTAGCCTTTGGGTCCTGGGGGTCCAGGTTCACCCTAGGGAAACACAGAGAGCTCTCTCAAAGGGGGTTTCTTTTACAGTCGCTCTTGCCCTGAGGGGCTGGTCCCTTTGGTTCATGATTTGATGGGTGAGCTGCCCATCGATGAGTCACCTTCACCTTGGACAGCACCAGAAAGGACCTATAGATGAGGGTTAATACTGATAGGGAGTATCAGGAGCTGTGCCTGGCTCCTCCTTCTCCTCCTTCTCCTCCTTTCTCCCTTATGCCATTTTCTCTGCAAAACCCTGTGGGAGGTAAATCCCTGCTGAGCATGAACCAAGCCCAAAAGCTCTCTGGGCCAAGGAGCGACACACAGGTATGGGCTGAGTATCATATGCTTTCAGTGGCAGCCGAGGCCCCCAGAGCTATCCGTCTCCTTCAGAGCTCACCCCAGTAACAGAGGACCTGGTATGAAGAGGACCAGGGAGGACAGGCTGATGCTTTCCACAATCAAAGCACAGCTGTGTTGCACAGTGGCATCTCATCGGCTGTGACAGAGGTGCCCCTGGAGGACGGTCCTTGGTGCAAGCACATCACCCTGAAGGTGACACAAACCTCCCCGTGCCTCACAGCTCGGACATTTCTGGGTCACAGCCAGGGTGGCTCTGGGGCGTTTCTGTCCTCAGGAGGCTGCAGAGCCCTGGCAGTGTGAGCTGGAACAGACCAAAGTTGTCACGCTGCCACATCCCATCTGGGCAGTGGCCACTCGCTCCGCCAACTGCAACGCTGGCCAGAGACAGCACAAGACAGGAGAGGAGGCAGGAGGAGAGTTCTTTTCTCTGAGAGCTCCACAGATGCTCAAGGGAGTCCCTCCTCCTTCTGCTCAGTGCCCACAGCACGTGGCAGGGTTTTCTTTCGAGGAGGTGGGATATGATGGTGGACAATGACTGGGTAGTGATGCTCTGGCATCACATCAAATGTTCAGGCAACATTTCATGTGGAGCTGGGTGTGCAGCCGGTCCCCAGGCAATGGAAAGGACAGAGGGACGCAGAGAGCTGATGCCAAACATCCAAACATGCTGTAGGCACCTTTCTTCCAAGAGGGAAAGGTGTCCTTGTGGGTACAGAAATCTTAAAATTTCACAGTGCAGAACACTGAACTGCTCTGAGGCATGTGACCTTATTTGTGCACAAAAGCCCAGAAGAGAGAAATCTTGGAAGGAAGGACAGGAACTTGAGATCCTTCACGCCAGCCAAGGCTGGAGTCACGGCACCCTTGGCTCACTTGGCTGGCCACTCTCGTCCTCACTGCAGCAGCACAGCGCAAATCCCCCATGGCCCTGGAGGAGTTTACGATGGATGACGCAGGATTTTGGGTGAGGAAATCTTGTCCACTACTTCTCTGCATGCAACAAGGACCTAACAGAAGGGATGGGCATCATGGCCAGGAATAGAGAAGGGCCACCAAACCTGTCCACGAGGCTCAGAAAAAGAGCACACTGGCCTTTAGCTTCTCTCGGAGAGAAGAGGATGAAAGGGAGTCACAGGTTAGTGGGAGCACTTTCCCCTTGCCAAGAGAAACACACTCCAAGGTCCAGAGCTTGCAGATAACATGGCTTGAATAATACTTGTGTTTGCCAAGGTCCCACTCTTACCCAAACCTAATTACGCATTTATTTTTAATTTGGCCAAACACAAGCATTCTTCCTCAGCTCATGGAAAAATCATCCTCACTTTGCAACTGCTTTTCAAATCTCCCTGGAGTGGTGGGAGCGCTGGGGCAGCCTCTGGCCTGGGGAGGGGAGGCACTGGAACTGCTTTTGTAATTCTTCCCTCTCTGATAGGGGTTTGACTCAAGTTCAGTGGTGGGGAGGGAAAACTGGTGTCTCACAGGCTCAGTGACAGCAGGGAGATCATTTTTTCTTCTCTTCCTCCCCAACAGGAAAGGCTGGCTGGAAGCAGGATCTATCCCAGCCCGGATCCTACCACACTTGCATCAAATTTTTGTCTTCCTCATGGTCTTTCTCCTGCCTTGAACCTGGAACGTGCCTCTACCACAGAGAGAGCAGCTCCAGCGCCAGCCTCTTTTGCTGGCACCAGCCTGCAGCACTGATCAGTGGATCATTACATGCACACATCCAAAGAGCTGCCTTCCCACCAGGGTCACCTCCCAAAAAACCAACTGAACAAACTGGATGCTCCCAGACACTTTGGTCACAACAAGATCTCAGCTCCGCTACAGGATCTGGGCAATATCAGAACAGTAGGACCTGGACAATCTTCATGTGGGGATTTGGTGCTCTTCACTAGCATGAGGCAGGTTCGAGGGAAGTCCAACTCCAGGCAAGCACAAGCCTGGCACAAGCACGGCCTCTCTCCAGGCTGTGGCACGGTTCATGGTGGGGGTCACCCATGCTGGGAACCATGTGAATGCAACAGCCACCCCTTCATGGCTGTTCTGCGCTCCAGATCTTCCCCAAGGGCTCTCCAACACTTGGCCAAGCAGAAGGGAGTTTAAAAGCTGTCTCACATTTGTCTGCACGCTGACCTCTATCCTTCACCTCTCACAGGAGTCCTGCTCCGCCAGTGGGAGTGTTTATCTTGAAGCATTCCTCTATCTTGGGATCCATCAAAACTCCAATGGTGTGCGTAGAAGCGGGGTTGTCCTACAGAGCCCAATCCAAGGGTGATGTCAAAATGTGCTTGCTCAGGTGCAAAGTTCCTGTTGGCCATTGCAATCAATGCCATGGCCGTGAAGGACTGACCCAGCAACACCTCCAGACCCCAAGTTCCCAGCTGGGAAGAAGGAGCGTTCAACTATGCAGGTGACAGAAGCCTTCCACAGGGTGGAGGTGGCCCACCCTGCTCTCCAGCAAGCCTGTGTGGTCTGAGATCTGTTCCTTGAGGCACACTAGGCATAGGCAGACCCCAGAGCAGGAGGGCCACACCTTGTAGTCAGCAGACTGGAGGAACACTGGCTCTGCAGGATGACAAGGGTGTCAGGGACACTGCTGGGGCCATGTCAGGATATCCTCACCGACACAAGACATCTCACTGACACCCCTGACTGAGATGAGCAGCTTCTGGCCCCAGGCCTGAAGATTCTGTGTGTGGCTGCAGCTTGCACTTGGCAGTTTCCAGTTCTGTCATATGTGTTGACGTCTGTTTCCATGGGATAGGGAAATGGTGTGCAGGTTGTTCTTCCCACAGCCCAGCAACCAAGTCTCCATTTTTTTGGCCCTGTTAATATCCTGGGTTCTCACAGAAATCCCTGCCTTTCTTCACCAGCTTTGCTTCCTGGTCTGGAAGATGCTGATAAGCGACCCCAAGATAATGTCCTATCCCACTCTCCCTGGCATCCCAACAATTTCCATTTGGGATCCAGAAGGTTAAACCAAGCTCTTACCTGGTCACCAGGTGGTCCGAGGGGTCCTTCCCGCCCTTGGTCACCAGGTGGTCCAGGCTCTCCCTGAAAACATACACAGAGGGCATGAGAAGCACAAAGAGGAGCAGGCGTGGGTGCAAAGGGACCTGTGTGCAATGGGGAGCAGGGGTGATGCACCCACAGCGGGATGGAAATGCAGGCATCAAAACAGGCAGGAGTTTGAGGCAGACTTAGTAATTGAGTGGAGAACTGTCAGAGGTGGCCACCTTGAATCCAAGAGGGTAGCCTTAAGAGGAAGGCCTTGTGAAGCTTCATCTAGGGGACATTTTTCAGCCCATTTTGTGCCAGAAAAGCAAAAATGTGGAGTGATTAATCTTCTGCAGATACACAGATCTGGCCCTAGACCCAAACCGGCCATACTCTGCACCCATGGCTGCTCCTCTAGAGCAGCTCCTGCCTGGGCAGTCTGCATGGAGAGGAACACAGCTTCCGGGATAGCTGCATCCTTCCTCTAGCCTGCCAGCCCTATGGAGGTAAGGGATTTCTATGGGAACGAGCCACGGATGAAGAGAGAGACACCCTCACCTCTCACTGCAAATGTTCTCCCCTCTCCTTTGCTGACACTCAGAACCCTGAGCCAGGGCTGTTTGCAGAGGACTGACAGCCCAGGACAGTACAGAAAACCTTAGTCTCAGTGATTTTGCACCCCAGTAGTTCCAGTAGAAGGAAATACACCATGGAAATGGCTCAGTTCCATTTTACTGAACAGCCTTCCACAATCCAGCAGAGCTGCATCCCAACGGGGCAGTGTGCCTGCCAAACCCAGGCTGGCCCTGCAGCACCTTCCCCATCCAGACCCACGGCCAGGAGCGAGCAAGTCAGGGAGGCAGAGGAGAGGAGAATTTGAGGAAAGCGGTTGAGAGGTTGGGGACCTAAATCTGTTGTTTGCAACCTAGAAGCATCCAGATGCATAAGCCAAACAGCATATATAAAACACAACCTCCAAATGTCCCCAAGACATTTCTGGCGAGGTTACACAGCCTCGTGCTTGGACTCAAAGTTGGAAGGAAGCAACCCATCATCTGCTGAACAATTTAACTGCAGGACACTGGCGTGCCTTCATCTCCCATACATCTGCCCCGCACACCGTGCAGCAGCACTGACGCTCCCTGAGCAGTAAACAGGAAGGGGGAGGCTGCCAGAAGCCCCTGCCAGAGCTACCCCCCCCTCCAAAAGCAGACCTCTGCCCCCCTCCAAGCTGGTGCTGGGTCCTGGCTGTCCCCACTGCAGGGATAGGGGATGAACAGTGCAAAGGTGGATGGGGATGTAGGACCCACCACGCCTACCCTGCACAGAGCACCCCTTGCCCCTCCCTGTGACGTGTGGCATGGCTGCCGCTTGCCACATATTTGTGCTGGCCTGCTGAGGATTCCTGCCAGTCCCTCCTGCACTCACATTCGATGACTCACCCCAGCAGGCTGGAAACATACTTTCCTAGTGACTCCCACTCAAAAGGGGAGGGAAGAGTGTTCCCCATTTCATCCACACCTACTAATGCTGCCTTGCTGTTGATTGTACCTGTGCCCTGCTGCTGATTGTACCCGAGCCACAGGTAGCCCAAGCAGCCCCTGAGCACCCAGAAGAGGACACCTTGACTCTTTCCTCTCCATTAACTTTTCCAGCTGTAAGGAAGGAATTGACAGCTGTTCACCTGCTCTTGGCTTGCTGGGCATGCTCTCCTCTGGATTTTGTCTGTTTGGTGATTACCTGCCAGCATAAAGGGGCAATTTCTGGGGGACAACAGCAGGTCCCTCCCAAATTGGCATGTCAAGGCACTGAGCTTGCCTGCTGGCCCACAGGCTGGTGGAGTTAGCCACTGGACACCTCTTCCCAGCCTCTGGCTTGCAAGCATCACCCTGCTTGAAAGCAGATGCTGAAGGGTGCCCTGTGAGTGCACTTACCGGCTGTCCTCTCGGCCCACGGTCACCCGGCGAGCCCGGGGGTCCTCTCTCTCCATTGCTGCCCTGTAAAGAGAGGGTGGCATCACAAAGTCAGGGCCTGCTCCCAGCAGGGCAAACCCCTCCCTCACTGCCCACCTCTGAGCAGGCTCAGCCCCAGGCCCCCTCCTTCTCTTCCAGAGGGCACCAGCCCCTGCGCTGGGCAGAGGCGCTCTCACTCACCCGTTCTCCAGGAGGACCATCCTCACCTAGAGCACCCTGTGGAGAAACAAGAGGAGTGGTCAGGGGGTAGGGATGGCCAGTAAGCACACACAGGGGTATCACAGGTAGAGAACTCACCTCGTCACCAGTCTCTCCTGCTGGTCCAGGCTCACCCTGGTTCCCGGGAGCACCCTGCAAGTCACAGGGATGCAAACAAGAAGTCACACAGTTCTAGAGCAAAGCCCTGCACACTTGAAGAGCTTTGTTCAAGCTTTGCTTCAAACCCCAGGCTGGAGCAGGGGTCCTCTCACAGAGAGCAGAGGATGTTCACACAAGAGTGCTTCTTCACCCACCTTCTCTCCAGGGTTGCCAGGAATCCCCTGTCGGCCAGGCTTTCCGTCATTCCCAGGCTCCCCCTTCACAAGAACACAAGGCACTGTCAAAACTGCATCCAGCAGGGATTTCACCTCCCACAGCACAGAGGCTGTCAGGAGCCACAGGGCACCCCAAGCCTCTTTCAGGGTTGTAGTGTTTCCCCATCCCAGCATATTCCTCCCTACTCCACCCCCAGTGAAAGCCACCTTTTCACAGCACTCCCCGATATCTCAGGGATGCTTTGTGCCAGGCTTGTGGGCACCCACGAACCTTGGGCACACTATGGGTGATGAGGGCCATCCTTTAGTGAAGAGGCCAGGTTGGACAGGGCTTGGAGCAGCCTGATCTAGTGGAAGGTGTCTCTGCCCATGGCAGGGGGTGGAATGAGGTGGACTTTAAGGTCCCTTCCCATTCAAACCATTCTGATTCTGTGATAGGCTTGCCCCAAGCAGTGCAAGGAATTTCTGCCTCTCCCTCCTGCAGAAAAGGGGTCCCAGCATCCCTCCTCTGTGTGAGGCTGGGCAGAGCAACTCACCTTTGCTCCCTTGGGTCCAAAAGCACCGGGATCTCCCTTTGGTCCAGGTGGGCCTTGAGCTCCCTGTTGAAATTAAAGGCAGCATTGCTGAAACCTGAACTGGTGACACCATCTGCAGGAAACTGGGCATGGACTAAGCATCCCAGCAGCCTGGCAGGCGGCTCCAGGTTGGGATGGACAGGAGGGACATGGCCAGAAGGGACTCCTGCACCACAGAGCCATGCAAACAGTGCTGCACCCACATTGCTGAAACACTTCTAAAGCTCAGAGAAAAATGGCAGAAGAGGTGGTGTTGGACTGTGCTAACTGGACCACAGTGACACTGGTGCCACCACAAATGTGTCATACCGGGAGCATGGAAAAAGCAGGGAAACTGGGGAAATGCAATGTCAGGATAATGTTTTCCAGAGCTGCATCCCAGGCAGCCCCAGGGCAACTGGGGACAGCTTCCAGGCAAGGATGAGGTAGACTGTCCCTGAGGTGCCATGGCTGAGATAAGCATCGCACAATTCCAAGCAATTCCCTATTTCCACACACCATCACGGCAGAGCTGTTCACTTGCATGCAAGGGGCACCCACAGGGTACCTACATCGAATCCAGGTGAGCCTTTGCAGCCAGGTAATCCGGGGTATCCAGCTTCACCCTGTCAGGCAATCAAAGCAGGGGTCCCCAATGAGTGACACCCACGGGAAGACCCCATCCATCATCCCAGACCCCTGGAAGGGGCATCCCAGCCCCATCCCTGGCTGGTAGCACGTGTGGCCCTGCAGGGAGGGAACTCCATTGCCCCACAGGCTTCATCCCCAGACCCCACCATGGTTTAGGAGCGGCAAAAGCTGGGGTGCTCAGGCCAGCAAAGTGCCCTGGAGCAGAGGTTTACCTTCATGCCATCAATGCCATCGATTCCACGCCTGCCTTTCTCACCCTGAAACAGAGTACAAGGACCACAAAGTGATTCCCAAATTCCCAATGCCCCCCAAACGTCAAACAGAGAAAAACAGTGCAAAAGTAGAGTGTCACCTTGGCTCCTTTGGCTCCTCTTGAGCCCTGCAGAGGGAAGCAGAGAGGTGTCAGATGCCCATGCACAGCAGATCCATCCCCCCACCTCAGTGCAGTCCCTACACCAGCTCAGTCTGAGGATACAGGTATTCACCACTCCTCTGCACACCACTGGGTCCGCTGGATCCCCTCTTCTGGCTCAGGCAGTGCCAGTAGGAGAGGTGCATGTAGGGGCACATAGCAGACCCCAACACCATGCAGCTGCAGGGTCAGCCCAGGATAACCATGCATGGGGACACAGGGATCTTCCCCAAATATCCGTGTGGTCCTCACCTTTTCTCCTCGGCCTCCTTTGTCACCCTAGAGAGGAAAGGAGAAAGGGAAATGGGAGAATGAGAACACTTGCAGCATAAAGCCTGTGGCCCGCCAATGAACCACCTCTGTGAGCCTGCAGCCCCACATACCTTCATTCCTTGGTAGCCAACAGGTCCCATGTCTCCTGGCCTGCCCTTGGGACAGAAACAGTGTTAGAGGCAGATACAGTCACCACCATGGGACAGCATCCCCCCAGACTCTTTAATATGGGGCTCAGCTGCCATTCTGTCACACAGGAGCCTCTCCCATAACTCTGCTCCTCGTTTTCCTGGTCTGGGAGCATGGGAACATTGTGGAGGGCCAAGAGGACCTGCCTTCACCTCCACCATCTCCAGCTCTTCATGGAGGTGAGGGAAACTCGGTGCTTAGGGACACATCATTTGGGACGAAAGCGAAGCGCAGAAAACCCATGGAAAAATTCATGGCATGGCGTTTCCAATTTGGGAACACACGAGATGGGTAACTGCACGCTCACGTGTGTGGCAGAAATGTGCCTCCCAAAAATAAGTGTTCATAGTAAAATAAAAGAGGGAGGAGGAGGGAAATAGTTTCCTCATGCTCTCAGGTTATTTACCAAAGGTTTCCCTGTAACACTGCTGTGCTTGTTGTGTCAGAGGACATGGGAGGGAGCCCAGAGTCCACCCCTGGGCTGGCACACATGAGTCAGAGACGTGACCTGAAGGAGGGACGGCTATTTCGGGTGAGGAACAAGGAAGCCTTGTAGCAAGAGGAGGAGCCACCCCACTGCACAGCATGACTGCACATCCCATGGAAACAGGGTGATGCTGGTGAGGATGAGCCCAAGAGGTGCATCTTCATCTTCTTTTTGCTCTGGTCAGAAGCAGCCAAAAACCAACCCCTGTGCAGAGTCACCAGGGCTGGTCCCTCACTTACTGGGTCGCCGGCCTCTCCTTTCTGGCCAGGAAGACCTGGCTTGCCTCGCTCTCCCTGCAATACAGGACAGAAACAGTTAGTTCATCATCCCCAGAAACAGAACAATGACCTGTTGAAAGAAGAGCAGGGAGGATGGGAGCAGAAATGCTCCATGAATACATGGAGCAGATGGTGCTGGCCACATGGGAGCATGGTGTGGGTCCGCGCCCCACAGGTGACCTTGGAGGCCTTTTCCAACCTTCTTGCATCTATGATAATGATTCCAGGTCTCTGAACAACCCTGGTGAGCCCATGCCACTGCCCCAGTCCCACAGCACAGCCACAACCAGTCCCTCACCTCATGGCCAGGGTCACCAGGAGGTCCGGGGGGCCCTCGTGGAGGCTGCAGGAGAGAGGTGTGGGTTAGACCTGCCTGAGGCACAGCCTGGGACCACAGAAATAAGAGGGAAGGGGACAGGGCTCTTAAAGGCCGGACTCACCTGGCACTCAAAGGAGCAGCACTGTACAGAGGGAAGGAGGAAACAGCATTAAAGGAGGAGCAGCAGCAGGGTCAGGCTGCACCCTACTTGGCAGGGGGCTTCCCAGGCTGACAGGGGTTGCCTGCAGGGCAAGGCTGTGCCACCAAGCTCCCCTTAGCCATGGGTCACTCACAAGGGAACACGCTCAGTCACAGGGGGACACTCACCGATTGCTCTGTGTTAAGTTTCTGCAAGATAAGAAAGCAAAGAGAAGAGTTTGAGAGGGACAGGGGGCCTGGGGAGGGGGCAGG
>WBMY01000924.1:0-21260 GCA_013397315.1 Donacobius atricapilla
CAGGAGTTCCAAGTCTCCAGCACTGGGCAGAGCACTCCGGATGTGCCCCATCTGTGCTGAGCAGAGGGGCAGCATCGCCTCCCTCAACTTGCTCTTCCTAATGCACCCCAGGATCCCCTTGGGCTCCTTCACTGAGCCACCTGGAACCAGGCATGTGGTGGAGCCCCATCATCCCCGATGGAGATGACACCATTGGGAATGTCTAGTGGGTGTCTGCCTCACTCCACACCCAGCCAGTGAAGGTTTGGGGTTGGGAATTATCATTGATGCATAGCCCATGTGGAAGTGGCTCCATCGTGGCTTTCGAGTGGGATGGGCGGGATCGTGGAGGTCCCTGATGGGAGCGGGGTTCCTCAAATCAGTGCAGGGGATGGTTGAATTCCATGGGCGTTGCCACAAAAGGATGAATGCCGGGTTCGGAACTCACCTTCTGGATGTCCAGAAAGTTGCAGCCAATGACTCGATATCCAGTGGAAACCAGTGACAGGTGGAGTCCCTCAGGGGTCTGTCCTGGGACCAATGCTGTCATCATTAGTGACATAATGGGATTTGGTGCCCCCTTGGCAAGTTTGCAGATGACACCATGTGGGTGGTGCCGTTGTTCCACAGAATCCTGGGATCGCAGATGGGTTTGGGTTGGAAGAGACCTCAAAGACCACCCAGTTCCAACCCCCTGCCGTGAGCAGAGATTCCCTCTCAGCTGCTTTGCTGCCTCTTAAATATGATTTTCCTAATGATTTTCAAAACACCATCCTAGTCTTGCTCCTGCTCCAGAGGTATTTTAGCTCAAATGTTGGTTTATTTCCTGGAAACACCAAAGGAAAGGGTTTATGGATTTGCAGTGGATCCTAGAGAGCTTTTAGATCCCAAATCCCTGTGATCATTTGGAGATGACCATCAGGAGTCATCCCTTTGCTGCAGGCATTTTGCTGGGCAAACTGTTTTGAGGGCAGAAACCTGTTTTGGAGCAAATTCCTCCAGGTAACCACATCGGTTAAATTTCTCCATCATTACTCCAGTCTGGATGATGTTCGGATGTATCATCCTCCAGGTTTTAATGACAGGGAGCTGGGATTTTTTTTTTTTTAAGGCTGTTTCCATTTGCACCCAATTATAAAAAAGCCATCGGAAAAAAGCCATTTACAGGCTGTCACTTCGGAGCGGCGTCAAAACAGCTCCGGCACCTCCAGCCATCACTTCCCAGGAGCCACTTAGAAGGACATTAAAACAGCCTGACATCCATCCAGTCCGTTAATCCCACTGCTTGGCCACCGGGATACCTGGAATAGCTTCAGCAAAAGCTGCATGGATGCTCAAGAGGGCGTCAAAAAGTAGAAAATAGCGGAGCTGAGGCAATTGAGTTTTGGGGATTTTGATGCTCCCCTGAAGGTCTGGTTGGTGGGATTTGAGTCCATCATGGTGGATAGAGGGGTGGACATGGATCCCAAGGAGATGGGAAGATGCTCCAGCACTTTGTCGTCTCTTCACAGAATCGCAGAATATTCTGAGTTGGAAGGGACCCACAAGAATCATCAAAGTCCAACCCTTGACACCTGCTGTCCCCCAGCGCTGGGAAAGGAGCAGGGGGTGAGATTAAGCCTGGAGATACTCGAGAAGTTCAACCTGGCCAAACTGCTGCCCAGGAGCCAGGAATGCCAGGCTGGGTGGGATTTCTCCTCCCCACCCCATATGGGTGGTTGTTGGTTGGCCCAGTGACCCAGCTTCATCTTCCTCGCACCCTCCATCCCCTCCTGCCAAACTTGTGCATGGAAAATGTTCATTAACATCATTTCCCAAGGCTGAGCCAGGACTTTCCACCAGTTGCTGCCTCCTCCTTTTGCCAGCTCCGTGCTAAAGAAGGCTGGGCCCTGCAAACCTCCTCATCCCTGCCTCACTCCTGGAGCATGTCGGGCCCTGTTGGACCATTTAAGGCCTTGTGGGATCCTTGACAGCACCTGGAATTTCACCCAAAGCTGCTTTGACAGCCAGGGAGGAGTCCTGGACGTGGGATCTGCCAACTGGGCACCATCCCAACCCCGGGCACCGTTGCTGGACAGGCTGTGGGGAGAACCCCACAGCGGGGAGGCTGGAATTGGGACATATCCATGGGAATGTTGGTGTCCTCGTCAGCACCTGGCGGAGCCGGAGTGGGGTGAGATTCCTCCCTGTGGCTTTTCAGGGATTCTCTGGGGTTTTCTCATCTTTTTGGTGGAAGGGACCAGACTTTTTTTTCCCTTTTTATGGCCCAGCCTGTGGTCTGGCGGGGGTCCCGGGGGTGGGGGGTATAATTAGCCACCCCGACAGGTGGCAGGGATCGGATGGCCCCCAGCACCACCCCACGGCCCTGCTCGGCTTCACCCCGGCTGACGCGTGGCTGGTGGCAAAATTCCCTATGGAAACCCAGCCCCAGCGCGCTGGATCTGGCAGGAGCAGCAGGGAGAGCTACTGTAAATAAACAGAAGGGGCTTTTCCAGCCTCTCCGGAGGCGATTCCAGCCTCGCCATCCCAGCCTTGGGACAAGAAGGATGGACGAGGTTTTGCGGAAGAAGGGCCGGAGCGCTGGGAACGGTGTGGAAAAGCCATTAGAAACCCGAGCTGGGGACACGGCCCCGGGATTAGTCGCACACGGTTTGTTTTCTTTATTAAGTGTCTTTTTACCATGGAGCCAACAAACAAGGATTCACTTGGAGGCTGGGGCCGGGTAGAGCCCTGGGGAGGTGGCACATCCCGATCCCAGTGCCCAGCCGGGATCACGGCGCTGTCCCACCCGTGTAATCAGTGCCCTGCTGGGAAGGAGCAGCTGCATTTCTTGGCCTTTTCCCAAAATAGCAGAATTCCTCGATGTAGCAGTGATGCGTCCAGGTGGCTTTTTGAGGTCAGGGCTCTTTTTTCCTACTCTTCTCCTTTCCAAGTTCATTTTGTGCTGGAAACCCCTTTACAGAAGAGGATTTCACATCCTTTTCAGGGATCATCCTGAGCAGAGCCAGGATTTGGACTTGATGATCCTTGGGAGTCCCTTTCAAATCAGGATGTTTTGTGATTCCAGGAACTGAGGATGGTCAGACCAGGACCTGGCACCAATCTCGGCCCATCCTCACAATCCCGTGCTCCACTGGGATTGTCCCTTGCCAGTGGGCTTGGAAGCTCTGCCCGTGCATTCATCCTGGTCTTCAACCCCTATTGGGCTGTTCCTTTATTTTTTTTCTCTTCCCTACTTTTGTCCCATTTAAGAGAAATCACCATGTTGAGGAGTTTGCTTTTCTGCTTGCTAATACTTGTGGCAAAATTCCTGTGTTTGAATTCCTGCCTTTTCCAAGCATTTCTCTTTGATGTAGGATGTATCCTGTCTGCAGGTAAAGTGAGAAAACGAAGAAAATATCCAGTGGAGCTAGGCTGGGATAGCTGGGAATGTCCAGCCTAGAGACAAGAAGGTTCCAAGGAGATCCTAGAGGCTCTCCCAGTGTCTAAAGGGGCTCCAAGAAAGCTGTAGAGGAACTTTGGACAAGGGTCTGGAGTGACAGGAGAGGGAGAAATGGCTTCCCACTGCCAGAGGGCAGTGTTAGATGGGATATTGGCAAGAAATTCTTCCCTGGGAAGGTGGTGAGGCCCTGGAATGGAATTCCCAGAGAAGCTGTGGCTGCCCCTGAATCCCTGGAAGTGTTGAAGTCCAGGTTGGAGGGGGCTCGGAGCAACCTGGGATAGTGGAGGGTGTCCCTGTTCATAGCAGGAGGTTGGAACGAGGTGATTTCTAAGTCCTTTCCAACCCAAAGCATTCCATGATTCCATATTCCTGTGAAACACAGGACTTGGGAGTAATGGCAAAGCTGGGCACTGTTCAGACCTGACTCTGCTTCCAGATTGGTTGTGTAGTTACTTCCCATTCCAGCTCCTTGAAATAAGAAGTGGAAAATCATAGGAGTGGGGGCTTAAAACGTTGGGGGTTTTTTTTGTGGAAAAGGGGCACTATCACTGAGCTGTCCCCCACACTGAGCCCCTATCCCTGTGTCCATGTGGATCCCAGCCCTCCTGCTGCTCAGCGCCATCCCCAACCTCCAGCACATGAGCTCCATGCTCCCCTGCCGACTTCAGCGCTCAGCCCCGGGCGACAGAACTGCCAAATTCTTCTGCTTCTCAAGGAGAGAGCTCGGCAGGGATCCCGCTTAATCCCAAAGGTCAGCACGGGGAGCTGCTCCCGTGTCCCCAGAGTGAAGTTGCATTAAAAGGGCAGGAGCTGACCTCCATCCCATGTGGTCGGCAGGATGGATTTTTATAAACAGGCCAGAATGGTGGTGCTGAGACCCTCCCTGTGTTTCTCTCCCCATGGATTTATCTCATTTTCCTCAAAACCTGAGTGTCTGTAGCATGGAGGAATGGGATATCCGAGTGTGGAAGGACCCACATTTCTCATGGAGAAGGTCAACAAGGAGTTGGGAATATCTGGTTGTGCCACATGTGTTGGGTTGAGTCTCTCTCCGTGATGTCACGCTGTGATGCAAAAGCCAAACTGGGTGGGATGGAGCACCCTGGGTGGGAATGGGTCCACCTGGGACTAAGAGGTGTGCAGGACCTGCTCCCACCCGTCATCCCTTGGGATATGCTGGGATGAGCTCTCCGGATCGCTGGGAACAGAGATCGGAGAGAGCCTGTTCTTTTTTCCTTCCTCTCACCTTCTTTCCCAAGCACCCAGATAGAAATCCCAGCTGAAGGCATCTTCTCTTCCCTGCCTGCATCTCTTCCTGCCTTTCCCAGTGCCAAAAAAGTGCCATTTCCCAGCAGAAAGCCTTGTGGGGAAGCTCTGGGATACTGATGACACCTCATTCCCACTGGAACCACTGGTGGCTGCTGGGAGCCGCCAAAATCTGGAGCTGGGAGTGCGGCAGCATTTTTAGGGATGAACATCTCAATGCTGTTGTTTCAACAGCCTCATTCCATGGCCACGCTGAGCCTCCTTGGATGGAACAGCATCAACCAGGCCTTGGGAAGAGCAGGTTGAGCTCCAGCCATCATCCATCTTCCTCAGAAGGCTGGTCCAGGCAGCAATCTCAAAATAAGTCCAAAAATTATTTTGTTCCAGCTCTTCCCTGCTCTTTCCCAAGTCCTAGGCATGTCTGGGACAGCAAAATCCTGTGTTATCTCCAAAATCAGCTTCTCCAGCCCAGGTAACCTCCTTGGCACATCTCCAGGGATAAATAATTGCTGTTAAGGCTTTGGTGGTTTGAATCCTTAAAATCAAGCACTTGGAAAACCGTGGGCGAGCGCGGAATGTGCCAGACTAGAATATTATTTTTAGTAGTATTTTTTCTTGGAATATTGTGTTGATGCAGAGAAGGAAACACAAATGCAGCCTCCTCTTCCTTCAGCAAGGTGCTGGTGCCACCTGAAGGAGCTCAGCTGTGGATTCCTGTGCTCCCACAGGGTTTTCCCGGCCTTTTCCAACTCCGCTCCCTCTTTCCCTGGCAGTGCAAGAAGAAGCACACGCTGGTTTGTCCTGACTTTGCCAAGAAAGGCGTCTGTCCCAAGGGTGCCCGGTGCAAACTCCTGCACCCCCGGAAGAGATCTCACCCACAGCAGGATGGAGGTGATGGAGACCACAGCAACCCCCCTTCCAAGTGGAGACGGATCCAGGAGGTGTCGGGCAGGTAGGAAAGAGCTCATTTTGCTTCATTTAGCAGTTTTCTCCCCAGCCTGCTCCCGATTTTTCCTCTTTCCGGGCGTGTTCCGTCTCTATCCTGGTTTATTTTAAGATGTTGTTGATGCGGGTCACTGTGGTGTTTCCTGATGGAGCCGCCTCTGGGATGGGCAGTGTCCACGCTTGAGGAAGAGCTGATGGAGAGGAGAGAGTGGATTCACCCTTAGGAATGTGCCATCCAGGGCTTTAGCACCTCCGGGTGTCTCCGAGACTTTTGTAGACCTTCCTCTTGGAGATGGAGGAGCCCTGATGGAGATTCCACTGCTGAAAGTGTATCCAGGTTATCCATAGTTATGTGGGAGACTGGAAAACGTCATCCCTCTTCCTTACCTCTGTGTTGGAGAGCAGAGCTGAGCCCTCTCCATGGCGTGGAGGGGCTGGAGAATAGGAAATGGGGATGGACATGGAGATAAGAGGCTTTGGAAAAGTTTGGTGCCGGGCTGGGCCCTTGGTTAATCCTTGGAAGCTCTCCGAGCTCTCCCTGATGTTTTTGGGTGCTGGGATGGAGCCACAGCCTGATGATGGATGTGTCGATCCTCATCCTCACAGGGAGGTGGATTTTCCTGAGCTTGGCGGATCCTCCGCCCTCACTCTCAAGTCCTGCATGCAGGACAGCTACATCCCAATGGAATTAAAACTAAAGCGAAATGGAAACTTGGCTTTAAAAGCCAAAATATCCAAGTCCTGCTCAGTGGGAAGAAGGAAGGATCGATTCGGGCGCTCGGCTTCTCCATGGCTTTTTGCAGTGGGAGGTGGGAGTGAAGGTGCGATGGAAAGGGAGGGACCTGGGAGCTTTGCCAGGCTGGTCCATGCTCCTGGAATTCCTCATGGTCTGGGCCCGGGCCTCGTCCTGGCCCTGCCTTGTAAGGTAGCAGAGGGGGACGAGCAGTTCCGCGGGTTCTCCGAACTTATCCCGGGTGACAGAAGAGCCTTGGAATGACACCCAGCTCACGTTCCCGGTGTGAACGAGGTGTAAAATAGCTCCTTGCTCTTTTTAGGGAAGGAGGAATGAGCTCAGGCCTGGCTGGTTGGGAGGCTCCTGGCATCCTCCGCTGGGAAGGGAGCACGCCCCAGCATGGAAGCTGCTCCAGAGGGGTTTTTTTTTCCTTTATTGGCACCGTCATGGGAGATGTCAAAGGAGCTGGAGTGTCAAGTTAGCTTGGAAGAGAGTGGCAGGGCTGGGAATGAGCCAAACCCAGCAGGACACCTCCAAGCCATCCCAACTCCCCACACCCTCCATCTCCCCTTCCCTCTTCTCGATCACAAACAGGAGCCCAGCACCTCCACAAGAATCTGAGGAGCTGGGAACCTTGCAAGGAAGTGCAGGACAGGGGATCCAGATGGGGAGGGAGAAACTCCAGGTGAATCTCTGCTGGCTCCGGGGAAATCAGGGGTACAGCATGGCCTTGGATGGAGACCTGGGAGCTCCAAGCCTCTTCCATTGCATATGATGCCATGTCCAGCATTGCCAAGTGGGATTGCTTTACTTTTCCTTATTATTTTTCCTATTCGTGCAGAAATGATCCAGCTCAGCTCCAGGATGATGGGGAAATTCCCGGACCCTCTGGTGCAGAGCAAGAGGTGAAGTTTTGCAAAGAGGAGGACGCCAAGCCAAGCAGCTGCCTGCAAAAGCTTCCATCCTTCATCTCCCTCCGATCCCCAGAATCTCCTGGTTCCCTGGGCTGCAAGGAGGAGAGGGATGAGGACGAGCCAGAGGATGAGCCAGGTAGGAATCACATCCTCTGCTTGGAGCTGCTCTGGTTTTCCAAGAAAAAAGGTTATTCTCTGCTGCTCTCCATGGGTTTTGGTGGGATCCATGTTCCTTGTGAGTAACCAAACCAGTGAAGACTGGGAGTACAAACTGGGATGGCAGGCAGGATTCCCATCTGGGCACAAATCCTCACGTCTCTTCCCAAAACTGTGTGTGAGAACTTTGTCCCCTTATTTTATCAACTCCTTCGTTATCCTGTAAATTGTCCAGTGATGAATCCAGTCTCATTTCCTTGATGGAATCACAGCACTGCCCTGGGACGGTGTTTAGTGGAATGCAAGGATGCTCTGCCTCTGGAGGACCTCTGGACCATCCATCACACCTGTTTCCCAGCAGGAAATCGCTTGGAAGCTTTGCAATAAAAACATTCCAGTGGGAGGTGGGGTGGAGTGTTTGCAGGTTGGAAGTTTGAAGGAGGAGCTGTTAGTCTGGGGTTGTGCACTTCGGAAGTCAGTAAAATTTGTGGAAAGTGCTGTTAAGGATGAGCAGAACTTTTTAGGAATTCTGACACGTGACAGCAAGCAGCTTTTCCAAAGTTCTGCTTTGTTCCTCCTCTCCTCATTCAGCTCCTCCGTGGGAAAATCCCTAAAGGGATGGGATTTTGGGGTACCCTAGGGATGTACCCCCAGGAGCAGAGGTGATGGAGATGGTGAGGCCGGGGCTGTGCCTGGTTCTTCCCAGCTCTGAGTGGGAGGTTTTTGGCTGGATGATGCTCCACACTTCCCTTTTCCGCTCCCATCCTTCTCCAGAGGGATGCTTGGCCTCACCTCCAGGGCACCATCCAGGAATGGGCTCAGAAATCACAACATATCGTGGGAGTAACGATGAAATTCCCAGCTCTGCTGGCACAAGATTTGGCTCCCTGTGAGCCCTTCCCATCTTTGATCCCTGCTTTCCGTGCAGCCAGAGCAGGATCCCACCGGGATGAGGGATAAATTCCATTGCAAAAGCCAGGCTGAAGCATTTACAGGATCATCCATAAGGATCTGCAAGGTTGTGCCTGGCTCAGACACTTCAAGCCAGGGAGGGCTGAGGTGCCTTAACACTGGAAAGAGAATTCCCAGGATTAGCAACATATTCCCAAAGTCTCAGATGAGCACGGGTGCTGTTAAACCACGGTGTGGTGGACACGGCGAGGGGACCATTCCGGCTGGGAATGCTCCGCCCCACAACACGGAGTGAAACACTCAGCTTCCCTTTCCACGGATTTCTTCTCCCCTCCTTCCTTTTGCTTGGCTCAACTCCCTTTTGATCTCGGGAAGTATTCCCAAAGCGGCGACTTAACCGGGATTTTTATCTCCGTTATGAAGTTGGAACAATTAATTCATGGACGAGAAGACTGTGGGAAATGCCTTGGAATACACCCAGCGCCTGGGAGTAACTCGGGAGCAAGGGCATCCTTTTCTTCCTAATTCTGGTGTGCTCATCCAAGGGAGGATGATTTCCAGGCGTTTGGGGTGGGAGGATGATGAGGAGGAGCTGGTTCAGCTGGGAATGTCGGCAGGAGGGCTGGATGAAGCTGGCAGGTACGAGGTCAGGGCACTGATCCCTGCTCCTTTACCCAGAGAAGCTCACGGCATTGGGAAAGCAGATGCTGGAGGATCCATAGGAAAGGAAAACTGGGCAGGAATCGCCGACGGCTGTAAAATCATTTGATGATGAAGAAATTTCCCTGCCAAAGTGATGACGTGCCGAGTCTGGACGTGGGAATGTTGGTCCATGGGTTTGCCCATCCTTGGGTCTCAATCCCAGCCAAGGGATTTAGGGGCACAGCAGCACCTGGAGACCCCCAAATCCAATGAGATAAAAGGAGCCCTGGCCACCACCTCGAGAGGACGTGGGATTGATGCTTCTAAAGGACCAGATGCTTCTTGGTGGCCACATCACTTGGACTGGACTCTGTGATCCTTGTGGATCCCTTCCAATATTCCTGTGTCCCTTCAGAATATTCGATGATCCTGAGAGTGAGTTTGGAGCTGAGCAGGTGGTCAGGATGAGTCTTTGTGTAGCTCTTGGAAGTAGCCGGAGTCTGCGGTGGGATCTGGGGAGCTGTGCCAGCCATAACGTTGGGTTGGTGCTTGTGGAGCCTGAAGCTGACACACAAATTATTGGGATGGTAAATAAGGAGGAGGACAGGTTGTCATTAAGGAATGAGATGAATTCCTTGGTTAAGCAGTCACAATTGGAGAAAATGCCCTTTTAATCCTGGGAAATGCAAGAGGAACGAGGCAAAACACGGGAGGGGCAGGGAGGGAGTTTGGAGATGACCTTTAAGGACCAACATGGGCAACAGCAGGAGCTTGCAGGGTCTCAGTGGGGGTCTGGGCTCGGGATATAGGGGAAAGGGGACTGGAAAGGAGGGACATGGTCTGCGTGCGTGGAACAGAGCCACTGTCGTGTTCCCAGCCCTCCAGAGGAGCCTGGAAATTGGGGTCGGAAGAGTGATTTGTTGGCAAGGTGGTGATTGGGTAAAGGTTGATCTCGGAGGTCTTTTCCAATCTAAATGATTCCTGGATTCTGTTTAATTTGAGGGCGCTGGTGCTTTCCAAGCATCCTCCAAAAAGCCAAAAATCCAAAAAAGCATGGGGACAGCCAACTGCTGCCAGCCGAGCATCCCAAATGGGAAGAGTGGGTTTGGTGGCATCGCATCCTTCACCTTGTGCTATCCACCCAGGAGCACGGAGCCGGAGGGAGAACAGGCTTCCCTACCCCTCCGACTCCTGTTTTCCAGGTAATGGGCTTTTCGATATTTCACCTTCCAGTTAAATCGCCTGTGCTGGAGCCTAACTGGCCTCCCCGCGCTAATTGCACCAATGCAAACCATTCCAATCGAGTGCTAATTTAATTAGAAAGCACCCATTTTAGTTAATTTGTTCGAGAAGATCACTGCAAACTCCTGGAGAGAACAGATGTTCCCCTCTCCCCCGATGAACATTCCGGGCTTTGTAAATGGCTCCGCTCAGCCTTGTTTAGGAGAGAAAAGAGGATTTTATAGCCGCAAACGACCCTTTCTGTAAACATTTTACAGCTCTCTGCACGTTTGAGTGACGATAAACCCCGAGCAGCTCGGCGGGCTGCAAATTTGGGACCATACGGCCGTCATTTTATTGTCATATTTCACGGTCGTAACGTTAATGGAAGATGCTCGCTCCAGTCTTTTTTAACGGCTCCGCTGAGCACGCTCACCCGCTTCGGCTTCCGAGGAATTCGGGGAGGTGTGGCGGCGGCTTCTGGGTTTGTTTACGGCTTCTGCTTCTGGAGGGATAAGTTTGGGAGTGTGAATTTTCGCCTCTTTCCTTGCCGTGGTCGGGAGATGACCCTGACTGGGCACAGAACTGCCGCTGTCACCCCCTGCCCCATAGTGGTGAGTCTTGATCCAAACATTCCCAGCCCCAGGAATCTGAAAATTAGAGAATATCCCAATTTAGGAGAGACGCTCAAGTCCAACTCCTGGTCCTGCACAGGCCAACCCAAGTTCAATTTTTCCAGTGCTGCCATCTCCATGTGGATCTGGCTGGTCCCCCTTGGGTCCCATGGGATTTTCATCACCTTCAGCGTCTCCTTCTGCCCTCAGATCTTTGCTCCAGAACTTTTTTTTGGCAGCCAGCTGAGGCAACCAAAACTTTGATCAGTCGAGTCGGTGGCAGAAGATGCCCTGGAGCTTTCCACAAAGCACCTGCAGGGTTGGGGATGGAGGGCTTGGACACAAGAGGATTGTCCTAGGATAACAGGAACCGGCATCACTGTGAGCTTTGGCCCCAGCAGGATTTGGTGCAGTTTGTTTCTTGGGAGGAAGAAATGGGGATAAAATACAGGGAACTGATTTCTCTGTTTGGTCACAAACCTCTCCAGGGTGGTGAGGCCCTGGCACAGGTTTTCCAGAGAAGTTGTGAATGCCCCATCCCTGGAAGTGTTCAAGGACAGTTTGGATGAGGCCTGGAACAACCCAGACTAGTGGAAGATGCACCTGCCCGTGGGAATTGGTCCTTAAGGTCGCTTCCAACACAAACCATTTTAGGGTTCCATGATTAAAGGGGCAAAAAATTAATATGGAACTAAAATATTTCAGTCCTGGCGAAGGAGAGAGACTTGGCAGGTCCTAAATTAGACACTTTGCAATGAGGAAATTAAATCACAGCCAAGTTTCTGACTTTTGGAGCTGCTTAGAGCCACCAAGGCAGGTGAGGAGGACAGGTGAGGAGATCCAGCCTCCAGCAACAGCTGGGTCATCTGCGGCACTCCAAAGGCTGAAGGTATCCCAAGCCTAGAGGTGTTTGGTGGATGTAGGAGATGGAGATGGAAGGATCATGGAATCATTAATGTTGGAAAAGACCTCTNTCTCCAGGAGCACTTTGGCAATGAAAGGAAAAGACCTTTTCCAAGGTAAATTCAGCCTCTGGACTCCCCTAAGGTGTCCTGGAAAGGGTTAAGGGATATTTTTCTTTTGGGAATGGGGAGGAAAAGTGTGTTTGGTGGGAATTTCTCCTTATGGCGTTAACCCTTGAGCATCCAGCATGGAACTGCTGAGATGCATCTTGGTGCTCTGAGGAAGGTGCAGGACAAGATGAAACCCTTTGGTGGCATCAGGAGAACGATGGAGACCAAACATTCCATCAGGCCGGAGGTTCTTGAGGAAAGGAAACCAACAAAATTCTGGCTTTCCTCCTGCTGGATGGTAAAGTTTGGAAAGCTGCAGGGGAGTTGTCGTTCCCTGCATCCCGCTGCTTTGGGGCTTGGGAATCTTCACCCCTAATGTGTGGCATCTCCAGCTGCCTTCCACCTCCCCACCCTGCAGAGAAACCCAAATTTTTTAATCCCTCAGGGANCTCTTCCCATGAAGAAATTTTTCCCGATGTTCAGTTTGAACCTCCCCTGTTCGGTGGATCCATGTTGTCCTTCCTGCTTGAGGGATGAGTGTGCATTTAAGACTCAGTTTTTAGGGTCTCATCCACCTGTGGCAGAGGGTTTGGGTGGAAGAGCAGCAGGATGAGTTTCTAGTGCAGGTGGTTTTATATAATAATAANCAGGCCCAGACCCACCTCCTTTCACCCTCCATCCGAGAGGATTCCCCACCTTGAAATCCTTTTCAATCCCTCTCAGCATCTGGATGAAACAAATTTGGTTTTAACTTCCCTGTCGGATGCAGCTGGAGCCGCTCGGCTCCGGCTGGGGGAAAACCAGGTTTTATTGAAAAATCTAATGGTGCCACCTGAAGTGTGATTTACTGCACTGTCCACTCCTCAGACTTGATAATATATTTCTATTAGATTTCCTCCTTTTCCCTCTTTTTTCCTGGAGAAGAGTGGCAAGTTTTTCCATCTGCCTGACACCTTCTTAGGCTTAGGCAAAATAAATGTTGATTTCCATCAGGAGGAAGAGCGCTGGAAGTCCTAATTCTCCGGCGAGCCTGACAAGCTCAGCGAAAAACCCGCCTGGGTTTCGATGGAAAACTCGTGATCCGGCCTCGGTTCTTCTCCTTTGAAGCTGTTCAGTCATCGGGATGAAAAAGGGGTTGCTTTCGCTAACTAGAAATTATATACCTGGTTCCTCGGAAGATGGATTGCACCGCTCCCGGAATGCCGGGAAAAGGCGGCGGGGGGAGAGAGTGAAGGAGCTGGAGATGCGACCCAAGATTGATCACGCCATTTGCAGGATCTCCCAAGCACAAAACTGGAAAAATATCTTTTCCTTTGCCGGGGTTGGTTGGAGTGACGGCCCCGTTTGGTCCAGGTTTTCCCTCCTGGGGGTTTTTTGGGATGCGGCACTCACCCCTTTGCTGCGCCATCCTTCCCCCATCCAAGGGGAGAAACTGAACCAGTTTAGCCCTCTCACAACCTATTTTGGGTTTATTTTCCCATTCCTGCCTTGATTTTTTTTTGAGGAATCTGTTGGAAATCAAGCATGGGTGCTCTGGAAGTATCTTGGCTCCATGTGCTCTTTACCAAAGTCAGGAAGTTAATTATGGTTGATGTAAAAATCACCTTTTTTTCTTTTTCTCCCCCCCCTCCTCCCCAAAAAAATTCCGTATTTCTACTTCTGTAATCATGCTTTGATCTGCCTCACTGATAACAGCTAAGGAACTTTTCCCTGGCTCATCCAAAGGGAGCTGAGCTGTTCCCACCATTCCTATTGAGCTCACACCGTGGGGTAGGAATGTGGAGATGCTGATTTTGACCCCTTGAGGTGACAACCAGCAGCTCCGGACCCTCATTCCAGATCCCGGGCTGGGAAAACCACCTGTCTGGATGCCAGAGGGAAAAATTGGGAAGGTGGGGACGCAAGGCTGTTTCACTCCACGTCACCGTTCCCAAAAGCCGGATCCGGCTGCGTTGCCAGTGAGGAATATCCAGATCCGCCGTGTCTGCCGTGCATCCCCCTGATGTATGGGAGTTATATTAAGGGTGGAAAGGTGCTAAATGAGGCCTCTTTATTTTCCATAAATTAACTCCGGAGCGATGAATCACTGCCAGTGCGGCTTTGACTCCGAGCAAGTTCGTTCATCCAAGTTGGAAAGTGAAGGAAAACTCTTGGAGACTCCCCGTGGTTGGGTCCTCACCTGTCCTGCTTCCCCTGCCCCAAAATCTTTCTCCTTTGTGCTCTCAAGGCTGCTCCAAGGTGTCCTTGGTCCCACCTCCATGCTGGGTTCATCGTTTGAGCAGTGCCGTGCAGAATTTCACAGGAACACGGGTGACAGAACGTCTGGAGGAGGTTCCCTCCATCTTCTCCATGACCTTCTCCACCTCCATTAATCCCGAGTGAAGGGGAACTTTTCCCACCTAAGCCTGTGGGTCCTTTTTTTCCTGGGAAACCTCCACTTCTTTCCACCCTCATTCATCTTGCTGGCCAAGTGGCCGCCACTTTCCTTCCCGCCCCTCGCTCTGATTGTGTGGAACCCCGTAAACACCTCTCCAAACCCTTTGGAGAGGGAAAATAGGAGAACCTGCCAAAAGGTACTCCCAACGTTGTGGTTGAAATGGAGAAGGATTTCACTCTGTCCACCTTGGTCCATGGGACGATGCTGGGCTTGTCCTACAAGGAGGTCACCTCCCAGAGGCACTTTGTGGTGTTTTGGCTCTACGTGAGCATCCAGAGCCCTCTTGGGAGGAATCACCGTGTTCCAGCAAGCAGAAAACATCACCTGGAGCATCCTGAAGGGATGCTGGGGATGCTTGGGGGGATGATTGCTGGTGCTCGGCTCTTTCCTGCTCCGTCCCAGCAGCAAAGCAGATCCTGACGTTCACCAGTGCGAAGGTCTAGATCCTTTTCAGTTCGCTTTTTCGCCCATTACTTGGGAATTCTGCAGCAGGTTTGCTGCTCTGCGGTGGGAAGTGACCTCTGAGTGCCAGTTGTAGGGAGCTGAGGATGCTCAGGGATTTGGGGAATGAGCCACCTCCGTCCTTGTCATGGCCAAGGGGGATGCAAGGCAGAAGAGGAACTCAGGACACTCCTACACCTGCATTCCAAGGGATTCCCAAGGTGATCCGAGCCAACCTCAATGGCTTTCTCCTCTTTTTCTTCCTTTCCTTCCCAGGCAACACCAAAAGGAGGAGGATTTTCCCTGGGGCATCCCTGCAGGATTCCGAGAACTCCCTTGTGGGTGGCAGAGGTGAGTCCAGTGGGTGCCGCCAGGGCGGAGAACCACCCACATTCCCGAGTTCCCGGTGCTTTAACCCCCTCCCATGCCCAGGCAAGGAGAAGCCTGGGAATATCCAGCTGTGTGTCCCTACTTCCCACCATCACCATTCCCTTCCCTCCCTCCAGGGAAGCGGCTGCAGATCAAGCCTCGGCTGTGAGTCCATCCCAGTCCTGTGGCAGCTGACCAGCTCAGGAACCGGAGAGCCAGGGAACGACCTGGCACCTACCTCAGGATGCCATGTCCAGACATGGCACTCCCCTCCCGCCCCCCTCCTGCTTTTCCGGGATGTCGTTTGGACACGGAGTCGTGTGGCAGCGTGGGAATGCGCCGCTCCTTCCTGCCAGGGAAGCACCTTTTCTTGGAATCCTTGAATTGACCAATAAATGACCTTTTTCAGCTGGTTTGTTGAAGGCAAGTCCTGCCGCCTCCTTGGATGCTTGTGAGGCTGGGGAGAGCTTCTCATCCCCATCCATCCTCCAGCGTCGTCCCGGCCATAAGGTGATAGGGGGACCCGAGGCGGTTTAATGGCATCAGGTGACATTCCCACATCCAGGTCGGGATGTACTGGGGACAAGCCACCGTGCTGGGGTGTAATGGCTGTAAAAGCCCCCACAGCCCTGATCCCACCATTCCAAGAGCCCACCCCGCTCCATCCCTTTGCTTTTGGGAGGAGATTCCCTGGAGCTGAGAGCATCCCTCGTGGGAATGTGTTGGGAGCGGTGCTGAGATCACGCTCTGCATTTTGGGGTCTCCCATGGCCCAGTTGCCGCCCCACCTCTCCCTATCCCAGCGGGGGTCTGGGCTCCATTGGGAAAGCCAGGCCAACTCTCCAGGGTTTTGGGGGGTTTTGGGACTCTCCGAATCCAAGCAGGAGCAGAGTGAAGAGAGAGCATTATGCCACCGGAACAATGGGGTTTTGCATCCACAGGTACAATTTCCAAAGGATTTCGGGGTGGCAGGTGCTGTTCCCCCACGCAGATGCGATTTCTGTGATTTACTCATCCACAGCCCCTCAGGAAAAATTCTGTGGGGAAAAGGCATCAGAGGCCTTTGGGAAGAGCATGGGCTCCGTGGAGATGCGGTATCCAGGTGCGATCGGAGATGGGGTGGGAAATGCCAATGGGCAGTGGCTTTGCACCCCAAACAGGTCCCCACAGAGGGGTTCCCTTTCCCTGAGTGACCCTCATGGAGGGGTTTTGTCGCCATCCCAAATCCACAACATCCCCCAGGTGCTGGAGGACCAGCAGATCCCCACCCTGGCATGTCACTTGTGCCCCAGGTGTGCCCAGCAAGTCGATTTTTGATAAAAACGTCGTGGTTTCTGTTGATATGAAAATGTCTTTTGTTAACTCCTGTGTTTTGATATGTAAATAAAAGTTACCTCCCCTGGGATGGAGGAGCCTCCCTGTGGCTTTCCTCTTTTTTCAGCAGTGCATGAACATCCCATCAAATACCCATCCAAATCCAGTGGAGGAGTCACTCTGATCCCTAAATCCTTGGGGTTTTTTTAATTACCAAAACTTTTCACCCAGAAACGATGTTTCTTCACGTGATGGTTTCCTAAAAAAAAAACCTCAACTAAATTCCCTAAAAAACACCCTGGAGGAGACGGTGCTGTTGCGAATCCTCAGGGATGGCCAGTGGTGGCCGGGAGCTTTGGTTTTCCGTGGATCCCTAACGAGGATAATCCTTGTGCTGCGCTAATTAAACGAGGCAATGAGCAGCTCCGCTCCGAGCCGTGGCTCCGCTGCCCACCGGCACCACTGCTTCCCTTCCCTGGGAGGATTGGAATTTCCAGCCGGCTGTCGTTAAAGCTCTGCTTGGGAGTGATTAATTTCCAAGCAGGGATAAATGCGGCCCCTGGAGAGGTGTCACTGAGCTCCACTGGGTGCTCCCTATGTCTCCAACATCCTCAATTCCTCGGCAGTGGGCTCCGATGGGATTTATCCATCCTCATGATGAAGCCGGGGTGCACTGTTGGGCTCGGGGGGGAGGCCCGGCAAGGACGTTCCCTGGAGGTGCCACGACTGAGAGGTTGGCACGCGGTGGAGTTTCTGGAGTGCTCCGTAAACATTTCCCGGAAAAACCTTCCTGCGGCGGGTGCTGCTGGCAGCGCTCTTGGTCCCCTGCCGGGGAAGCAGGTGCCGGGTGGACGTCACCCGCCGGGATCAGTTTTCTGCCTGTCATCGGGGTGGCTGCTCCCTGCCCTCCTCCACCTTCTCCTCCTCAGCCTCATCCTCCTCTCGGCCTCTCCATATGATTTCAAACATCCCCCCCAAAATTCCTGACCCTGCAGCAACACCGGGTTGTGGGGCAGGTGCTGGTGGAGCATCACCAAGAAGGTCCCACCTTCTCTCCATGGGGTGCATCGTGGCGGACATCACCCTGCCGTGGCGTGAGGTCACTGTCCCCAAGCCACCAGCACGCCAGCTGGGAGCCGTGTGCCATCCAGGGAAACTGAGGCAGCCCCAGGTGGGCACCCGGCCCTGCTCCAAGGGGTGATGGGGCACACGAGCCCTAAAAGCGAAAGGTGACGCCACCCCGCCGCCATCCCGAGGCCACCAACCTGGTTATGTCACTTGACCGCCTGTGAGTAAACTTAGCCTGACGGGCCTGGCGCGGCGGGGAGGGTTGGGGACATGCCATGGGCATTTCCTAAAAATACCCCTGGGGGTGTCACTGGGGAGCCACGGCCCCATTGGAGCCCGGCCCGGTCCTAATCCCTCGGTGGCTCCTGTCCCAGCGTGGGTGGCAGCTGCTGGTGGGGGCCAGGTGCCCCCGAGGTGGAGCTGCTCTGGGGAGGAACGTGGTGCCAGGGGAAGGGAGGTGGCACCCCCGTCTTTTCCCAGTGCAGGATCCTGGTGTCCCGCCACACTGGTGGGATGATGGTGGTGGATTTAGGGTGACACAATGAAGCAAAAAAAAAAAAAGGGTTAAAACCACCCCACAAAAAGGGTTTTTTGTTGTCCACTTCTTCGCCCCCCTCCCTCGAGTCGTGCTCACATTTGAGGGGGTCTCCAAAATGGGATATCTGTGTCCAATATGGGATAACCTCCAGGATCACCAGGGAACGGGGGTCATGTTCGGGGCTTTGCCTGCATCCATGACCCTTCCCAAGGGGAATAAATCCCCCACCCCTCCCCCCGCTCTGACTCAATTAGCAGCAGAAAGATGGACCCTCCCCAGAGGCGGGATCGAGCAAAAACAATAATGTGGGAATTTAATTGCTGGAGTTGCAGTGGGATAAAGGTTTCCATCCTCCAAAAAACATCTTTTTTTGCATTAATTTGACCCTACATCTGAAGGGTCAATTAGCAGCCGCGGAGAGCGGTGTCTGCTGTCCCCAAGTCCCCAAGCAGCCGTTGTCTGGATGAGGGGAATGTCACCGCCCGCATCCCGAGGGGGGGGATACAATAGGGTGGGATGCAGCCGGGTTGGGATGCAGCGGGACCCAGGATGCACCTGCGGGTGACAGAGACAATCCTGGACCCCGAGGGGATGAGTGGGCGGGTGTTGCCGGCCTCTGCGGGATGAAGCTGCTCATCCCTCGGGATTAGGTGGGACCACTCCATGCCCCGTGCCTCAGTTTCCCAGTCCTGTTCCTCCCAAGCTGCAGCAGCCGCGGGGTTGGAGATGGAGCAGCACGGCCACATCCCAGCCAGGGCCTCATTCAGGGGTGGCATGAGCGCCCCCAAAACCCCCTGACCGGCTGCCTCTGTGTGCCAGTGACTCCTTTTCCAGTGCTGGGGTGGCAGTCCTGGTCCTCCATCTGGTGACACTCCCGTTCATGTGTTAGGCGTGGATGTCACCTGTGCTAGGTGTGATGCCACCTCCGAAACCAGAGGCAGCGCTGGAGCGCAGAGGCGCAGGTGGCTGCTCCCTGACCGCCAATAGCTTATGGAAAACCCCCCAAAAATCCCCAGAATTGTATTTATCTGACTTTCTGCAAGGATGGAAGTGCTCCGGGAAGGATCCTGGGCTGTTCCAGAGGTGGGGAAGGGGCTGCATTCCGATGCTGTGGTCCCTCAGCGAGGCGGCACCAAACCCGGTTTCGGCTCAGCAACTCCTTTTTTTGCCATTTCCCCTTTTTGGGGAGTAGGAGATGAGGATTTCTAGGAGGTTTCTCCGCACTCCACGCTCAGTTCGGGGCGCAGGGTGGGAGACGAAGCCCCGCGTTGGGATGCGGGAGCCGAGAGGGTCCGGAAGATTGACAGCTGCCCCGGGGGCGTTGCCATGGGGATATGCAAATCTAAGCGGGCCGTGGGGGTGCTGATAGGCTGGGAGCGCTTAGCCCCGCCTCAGTAGGAGGGGCCGCACCGCCCTCTCCCGGTATAAAAGCCGGCGAGCTCCGCTGAGCTCCCGGCGGCGGCGCCGGTCGCGGGCAGGGGCGGGCAGGGCAGCGGCCCNGCAGCGGAGCCCCGGAGGAGGGTCCCAGAGCCCGGCTGAGCCCCGCAGCGGAGCCCCGGCAGAAGGTCCCGGAGCCCCGCTGAGCCCCGCAGCAGAACCTCTCGGACGCCGCTGAACCTCTCCGCCAAGTCCCATCGGAGCGTCCCGGAGGAGGGTCGCAGAGCCCCGCTGAGCCCCGCAGCGGAGCCTCGGCGGAAGGTCCCGGAGCCCTGCTGAGCCCCGCGGCGGATCCCGGTCGGAGCGCCCCGAAGCCCCGCTGAACGCCACCGCAGATCTCCGTCAGAAGGGCCCGTAGCCCGGCTGAATCCCACCGCAAAGTCCCGTCGGGAGTTCCCGAAGCGCGGCTGAGCCCCGCCGGAGGGTCCCGGAGCCCCGCTGAAGCCCAGGGCAAAGCCCCATCGCAGGGTCCCGCAGCCCGGTCTGGGCAGCCGCTTGCGCCGGAGCCCGCTCGGAGGAGGCTCCCGGAGCCCGCGGGACCCTCGGTGAGCGGCGGTGCCCGGGGGCTCCCGCCCCGGTCCCTCCATGGACTGAGATGGCCTCGGAGCTGGCCATGAGCGGGGAGCTGCCCACGAGCCCCCTCGCCATCGAGTACGTGAACGATTTCGACCTGATGAAGTTCGAGGTGAAGAAGGAGCCGGCGGAGGCGGAGCGGCTGTGCCACCGCCTGCCCGCCGGCTCCCTGTCGTCCACCCCGCTCAGCACGCCCTGCTCCTCCGTGCCTTCCTCGCCCAGCTTCTGCGCCCCCAGCCCCGGTGGGCAACCGGCCCCCGGCCCCCCGGCCACCGCCGCCGCTTCCCTGGGCTCCAAACAGCAGCTGGAGGAGCTGTACTGGATGTCGGGCTACCAGCATCACCTCAACCCCGAAGCTCTCAACCTGACGCCGGAGGACGCGGTGGAGGCGTTGATCGGCGCCCCTCACCACCATCATCATCACCACCAAGGGTACGAGCCCTTCCGACCTCAGCCCTTCGGGGGTGAGGAGCTGCCGCCGGCCGCCCATCACCATCCCGGCCATCACCATCATCACCATCACCACCTACGCCTGGAGGACCGGTTCTCCGACGATCAGCTGGTGAGTATGTCCGTGCGGGAGCTGAACCGGCAGCTGCGGGGCTTCAGCAAGGAGGAGGTGATCCGCCTCAAGCAGAAGAGGAGGACCTTGAAGAACCGGGGCTACGCTCAATCCTGCCGCTACAAGCGGGTCCAGCAGCGGCACATCCTGGAGAACGAGAAATGCCAGCTGCAGAGCCAGGTGGAGCAGCTCAAGCAGGAGGTGACCCGCTTGGCCAAGGAAAGGGATCTGTACAAAGAAAAATACGAGAAGTTGGCCGGCCGGGGCTTCCCGAGGGAGCCCTCCCCATCCGCCGCCCCGAAAGCCGCCGCTGACTTCTTCATGTGAGCCGGGCTGGTGGGATGGGGTGGGATCCCCTTCCTATTTTGTTTTGGGTTTTTTTTTCCTCATGCGGAGAGAGCAAACCCGCCGCTTACATTTAAAAAAAAAATAATATTGTGAAGTCCCCACCGAAATTTTTGGGGAGGGGAAGTCGAACTCCCTCCCTCCCACCGCGCACCCACCCCATCGGGACTCGGGGTGGGGGGTCCCGGGGTGGAGGGGAGGGGGGCAGCCCTGCATGCGGGACGTGTACGGCCANGGGAGCATCAGCTCCATCCAGGTGGCTTGTCCCCACCTTTTCCTGCGGGTTTTCCCCTCCACTGGGATTTTTATTCTCCGAGGGATCCCCGCGGATCGGCCGGGG
>WBMY01000924.1:21278-74584 GCA_013397315.1 Donacobius atricapilla
TGAGCCACATTTAACTTATTCACCCTTGTAAATATGTAGAAAATTAGTTCGTTTTTGCCTTTTTTTTTCTTTTTTTTTTTTTTTTTCCTCGAGCCTATATTTTGCTTGGTGATTTACGAGAAAAAGAAAACGAACAAAAAAAAGAAAAACCGACAAAAAAACCCTAAAATCCTTTAGAAAAGAGAAAAAAAAATACACGAGTCTTAAAAAGTTTGTATGTAATAGCATGCAAATAATATCCGAGTTAATTTAACGATGTTGGGAAGAAGCCGAATGCACTATATACAGGAATCGATTGGGTTAAATAATACTGTTTTATAGAGATTTAAAATTATCTATGCTCTTAAAAATAGTGGGGAGGGGAGGGAGGGGAAGAGGTAACAATTTTAGGGTGACCTGAAAGGCAATATAGTAATATATGGACTGCAAACGGTTGGCTGCTATCTCACTATGCACCAGATTTATTTATTAACCCTCGGGAAACGGAAAATCTTATTTTAACCTCGATGTTTGGAGAGAAAAAACAAAACAAAACAAAAACAGACGGCAAGAAAATGCACATTATTTGTTGTGGAAACAAGAGAAAAAAGAGGATTAAGAATTTGTGCAATCGTTGGAGCGAAAGCGGGACCGATCCTGCGCGGAGGAGCGGGGCGGGTTTATTTGTTTCTGGTTTTGTTTTTTTGGTTTTTTTTTTTAACGAGTTGGTTATTTAAAAAAGGAGAAAAAAAAATTTAAAAAAACAAATTTAATGGGGGGGAAACAAAAGGGTCCTGCGGACAAAGCGAGCTTGGGAGCCTGGTGCATTTTAGGGACTGATCGTGCGAAGTGTTTTTAACGACCTGTTGTTTCGATTTGTGACGGTTTTAATGATGTTGCATCAAGATAAAAACTTATATTCAACTAGAGCCTGGGTCGGGTTTTCTCTCAACTTTCGGGGGGTCCCGCAGCATCGGGGTTTTGTTTGGGGGTTGTTTATTCTTCCCTTTGATTCCCGGTGCTGATGAAAAACCTTCCCCGAGCTCCTGCTGAGACAAGTCCGGTGCTGAGCGTTGCCTCTGCCCCATCGAACTCTGGCTTTTCACTTTTCCTGCCTTTTTTTGTTTTGCCTTTTTTTTTTTTTTCCCAGCCCGGTTCTGAGTGTTTTTTAGTTTTCTTTCCCGGCTGGAGGGTCCTGGAGACCTTCGTCCCTGCAGCTGCTGGAAAGTCACCGGATCCAGTTTGGTTCCAGCTTGTCCGACACCGTCCCAGTGAGCCGCTGGCTTGATTTTCAACGGTAATAAATGATTTTTCTTTCCTCTTTTGGCTTCTCCCTCTTGAGTTTTTAATTAAAACAGGACCCCTTAACAAACCAAGCCCACACCTTCCCTAATCCAAGCTTTTGGGCTGGTATTTTACTGAGATTTTGGGGTTTTTTGGGACTGTTTTAAAGGATATTTCTCCCTTTGCCGCAAACCCCAAGCGCGGCTGCGGCTTTTCCCGGACTCACCGGGACAAATTCCAACACGGCCCTTGGTCCAACATTTTTTTGGGGCATTTTATGTGTTTTTTTTTAATATTTAGGTGCATTTTCTGTCCTGTATTTTTGCCCAGGCTCGGCTGTGGCAGGTCCCCAAGCTGTGGCGTGTTCCCTCCTGCTGCTTCCATAAATCTCTGCTGTGCTCATGTAACCCCCTGGCTTTTCCCGGGATTTGTGGGGCGCCTGTGACTCCGCAAGCCTCTGGTCTTTCCTTTTCTGCACCCCTAAACCTCACTCCCCATTTTCTTCATCTTTTTTTCTGGCTTTTTGGTGTCTTATTGTGTGACCAGAGGGTTTTTGAGAAGCCCGAGCTCGGCTCAATTATCAGACTTGGATTTTGGGATGGGAGCTGGGATGCAAAGAGGGACATTTGTCCCAGGGCTGGACAAAAAGGGGGGAGGTTGGAAGGTGGGGGGTTCACCCCTTATTCCTGTGTTTATTTAGATCCAGAGAAACTTGGCAAACCTGGCTCTAAATAAAACTAACCCGTGGAGCCGCTCGCGGGACATCGCGTCCTCGAATTTTTCAGAGGTTCCCGGTGCGTTATTCCCTGATTTTCCTCCCAATGCCCCTTTCTCCTGACATGTTTTTTGGGGGGAGAACACATCCAGCTGCCTGGTCGTGCTCAAATAAGAATCTGGGGAGGGAAAGATATTTGGGGTTGGGACCTTCCCCAAACCAGCCTGGGGATCTCAGTCCCCGCTGTCTAAATCCTCACTCCTGGATATTCCCATGATCCACGTTCCCTGTGG
The DNA here is from genome assembly GCA_013397315.1 of Donacobius atricapilla. Taxonomy (NCBI): domain Eukaryota; kingdom Metazoa; phylum Chordata; class Aves; order Passeriformes; family Mimidae; genus Donacobius; species Donacobius atricapilla. The sequence continues at coordinate 23,550 of WBMY01000924.1, forward strand.
GCTCATCCTGGGGGTCATTGCCCCTTTTCCCGGCTGTGCTGGGGCTGGCTGGGAAAGCAGAACTGACTCTGGGGGCTGTTTTGGTGTCACCCCAGGACCCAGCGTGGTGCCCGTGAGGTGTCTGCGATCGTCTCCTGCTCCGGAATCCTTTCCCCACTTCCATGGCAGAGCGAAGGCAGCAATTTGGGATGCCCGGTTTTCCCCTTTGCCCTCTTTTTTTGGTTTTATTTTGGGGTGCAACAACCTGGGAAGGATCCCAGATTGTCTTGGCTAGCCAGGTATTATCCCTTCCTCTTTATCCCGAAGGGATCCCAATTCCTTGCGCCGCTGTGATTTATTTTTTTTAGTTCCTGATTAATAATCAGTTCATGGATTATTTTTTCCCCAAACTGTCCTTTAAATCCTCTAATAGCTGGAGCAGGACGCTGGGTGTTGCTGCCACCCATTAATGTTGGTCCTCCATGGGGGACCCCATCCCACATTTTTTTGGGGAGATTTGGGGGTGGAATTGGACCCTTCTGCCCCACCTTCCTGACTTTTTCCATGCTCCTGAAGCTCTCAGCTTTCTGGGATTCGGCTTCGCTGAGTAAATAATAAAAACTAAAGTGGTTTTAAGCCTAAACTCGGCTGGTTTATGACTCGTCTCCTTTTTGGGGCTGAGCCCCCCCTTCACCCCGGGCTCTGTGGGGGTGTCTGGGTGGTCCCTGCTTGGGTTTGCAGCGTTTTTTGGGACGGCTGCGATATTTGCAGGATCGTGTGCACGCGTTGGCACACCTTTTGGGATGGGGATGTGGCGGGACGGGGTTGCGTGTCACCCGCGTGCTGCAGGACTGCGGACGTCTGCGGGTGCCACCACGTCAGCTGCAGGGGGACGTGTGGCCTCTGGGGTCACTCTGACCTGGTTTCAGAGCTTCTCCCTCGTTTTTCCTGATTCCCTGAACGGGCCTGGAGCCTCCTTCTCCCTCTTCCTGCTGCTTTTTGGGGTCTGCGCGGGGTTGCAGCAGGGCCTGAGGGCACCGCACCCTCCTTCCTGTGAGGATCCGCATTCCCTCCGCTCATCCTGGGCATCTCCTGCATCCTCGGCTCCATCCTCAGCCTTTTCCCGGGGTGAAAACAGCAGCCCAGTCCAAAAGGATGCTCCAAGGGCTGCCTGGCAGTCGGGATGGGGACACAGGGACAAGCTCTGGGGGATCTTCTTCATGTCCCCCTCCTGCCGGGCTCCTTAACCCCATTTCCAAGCTTTTCTTGTCCATCGAAGGCCCCGTGGGCATTGCTGAGCTGGGAAATGGCTGGAATTCCTCCAGCTTCCCAGCCCGTGGGTTTTCCAGGGGGCAGAGGGGTGATTTTTTGGGGGATGCACACCCCCAAACACAGAGGTACCCTGGAGCACCTTATCCAGGGGTGCTCGGGATCGGTCACAGCCCCTGGCAAAGTCCCCCTGAAGCGGCGCAGGGTGCTCTGTGCCTTATCCGAGCAGGAATTACCGGGATCGCTGGAAGCGGGCGGAAAACCACAAGAAGATGATCAGTGTGGCATCTCCAGAATGTCCCTCGCTCCCTCCTCCTCAGTTGTTGATGCTCCCACCCCACAGGTTTGTCCCAAAAACCGTGACATCTCCACAAATCCTGACGTCTCCGCAAGGTGAGAACTCCAGGGGCTCAGTCCCGGGGTGGAAGAACGTTGGGCTGCTGGGCATGGAGGAATCTGGGGTAATGTTCACTTAAAAAGCAGGAATTAATTCAAATGTCAGCCAAATTAATCCCGGACAAAAGAAAATCTTGGATTTGGCTCCGAGCTAAGAGCTGAGCCACTGTGAGCAGAGCCTGGGCTCAATTTGGAGCTGGGATTTTTTGGCTCGAGTGGATCTTTATATTCCGGCTCGGCCAGAGTTGGATTTTTGCACATTCCCTCCTTTCCTTGCTGCCTCCTCAATATTTCCCCATCCCTGGGACACAAACACTGCCCTGCCAATGTTACACAAAAACATGTTTATATAAAATAAAATTGCCTCCATTTATCACCTTGGTAGAACAGAGCTCTGCCGTGGGTTCATGGCTTTGGCGCTGCACGGCTCATCCTGAAGGCGGAATTTTTTCCCGCTCTCTGCCTTCCGCCAGGCAGTGCATCCCAGTCCCACAGATGTCATCCCTAAACTCATCAGCAAGTGAGGTCCTTCCCAAAATCCAGGACATGGAAAACGCCCCCTGCATAACATGTACAGGACCACAGCTGGGTTTTTATTCCAAATTCCTTGGGTTTGGGTGGGTTTGCATCACCCAGGGGTGTTGCTGCTGCTGCTGTGGGAATTGGGATGAAGGTAGTTGGATCCAGAATATGGGTGTGGGATGCAGGAGGTGAAATCTGGGACACAGGAGGTGGGGTGCAGGATGCACAGATCCAGGACAGGAGATGTGGGATGCAGGATATGGACGTGGGGTAGCAGATGCAGGGGACACCGGACAGCGGATGTGGGTGGAGGTAGTGGGATTCAGGATCTGGGATGCAGGAGGTGGGATGGAGGAAGTAGGGTGCAGGATTTAGGATGTGGGATGTCAGGTGTGAGGGTGCAGGACACTGGATGTGGGATGTAGGTATTGGGATGCAGGATGCAAGGATACAGGGCATCAGGTGTGAGACGCAGACGGTGGGATATAAGGTACAGGATGCAAGGATGGAAAATACTGGATGTAGGATTCAGGATGCAGGATGAAGGAAATGACCAGTAGGATATGAGAACTGGGATGCAGGATACGGGGCACAGGAGATGGGATATGGGATGTGGGGTACGGGATGCTCCCTCCAGCAAGCTGTGTGATGGAGCCCCTTGCTCCAGGAGGAAAGAGAAGCTCTGGATCACCAGGATCAAGAAGGAGCCTGGCACTGCCCAGCCCACCCTTCTCTGAGCAGTTAAACTCCATCCGGGATGCAACACTGGCAAATCCCAGCCGTTCCAACTCTTACCCGTTGCTGCCTGTGCGCGTGCAGGTGGTGGGATAAAGTAAGTGGGATTTGGGATGCAGAGGGTGGGATATGGGATGCACATCCATGTGTGTGCAGGGAAAACAGCTCCACTGCCAAGTGGGAAACATCCCAGGATGGCGTCAGTCCTCAGATCTGGAGGTGATCAGATCCAATGCCCTTTGCAATCTCAGCTGTCTGGGAAGTGCAGCTTTCCTTGGAATCACCATCCCCAACGCCTGGGAACGCCCTTGTTCTCCTCTCCATCCCCACAGCTCCATATCCCTCCTTGCCAAGCTCCCAATTAAATCATCGGCTCGGTATTTAATTATCCACACCATAAAACCCGAAGCTTCCTTGGGTTTTCACCCCACCCCAGTCCTTCCTTTCCATGGATGGGAGTGGAGGGAAAGCAGCGGCGGCATCTTCCCACCCCCACCAGGTTATTTATTCATGGAAAAGGCCGAGGCTGGAGCACGGCTCCGGCACAGCCCTGGCAGCTGGCGGCTCCCTGGGAGCTGTAATTTGCACAAGCAAAAATAAACTAATTGTTATTTTTCCATTTACATAAAGGGAAGGGAAGAGAGGTTGGAAGAGAGGGGGAAGGAGGCCGGGAATGCGAAGGGAATGTGCTGCCAGCTCCTTCTGGGAGGGCTGTGCCGAAGTACGGGCTCATTCCCTGCTCCCGTGGGGCTCGTCCTGCCTGTCTGGTTGCTGGAGGAGTTGAAATTTATGGAAATGGTGGTACTGAACCATCTTCTTCCTCACCATAGAGTCAGGGCCCACTTCCAGAGGTGTGGAGCCCATCCCAGTGAAAGGTGCAACACAACAGGAGAGACGGGACAACCGCTTCCATCAGCTGGATGGGAGGGAAAACCTGCTGGCGCCAGGACAGATTTGAGGGATGGAGGGAGATTTACTTGGAGTTTTCACTTCGGCCGTGGTGCGTGGATCCTAAAGAGGGGCCTGGGCAGAGAATCATGGAATGGTTTGGGTTTGGAGGCAACTTAAAGATTATCCACTTCCAACCTCATGCCATGGGCAGGGACACCTTCCTCTATCCCAGGCGGCTCCAAGCCCCGTCCAACCTGGCCAGGAACATTTCCAGGGATGGGGCAGCCGCAGCTTTTCTGGGCCACCTGCGCCAGGGCCTCAGCACCCTCCCAAGGAAGGATTTCTTGCCTATATCCCATCTAACCCTGCCCTCTGGCAGTGGGAAACTTTAATCTCTGAAACTTTAACCCTTTTCCCAAGTGACTGTTGCTGGAGGGCAGCTGGTGGGGATGTGTTTGTGGATCTGGGCTTGGGATGGAGGTGGGAGCAAGGATAAACAGCAGAGAGGGATGGGAGTGCTCCTCTCTCGCCAGCTCTGTGCAGCCCAAGCATTCCTTGGACCAGGGAGGAAGGGGAGGAAGAGGTTTTCCCAGACAGACTGTGGATTCCCCACCCCTGTAAGTGTCCAAAGCCAGACTGGATGAGTTTGGAGCAACCTGGTCTAGCGGAAGGTGTCCCTGCCCGTGCCAGGGTGGTTGCAACGAGATGATCTTTAAGGTCCATTCTAACCCGAGCCATTCCACGATTTCATGAGGAGCACATCCATGACCTCCTGCATTGGATGGAGTGGGGACTGGAGACGCTATCACCAGCAGCATCAGCACGGGTGACACCCCTTCCGTGCTGCCACATCTCGGGAACCTTTGTCATAACACTTGGAACGAGACGTCGCGGGCGTTTAATTCCGATTTACGTCGTCAGGTCCTGTCCGTTAATTAAATATCCATTGATTGTTCGGAGAACACTTCCTTGGGTTTATCGCGTTTCTCCGAGACAAATCAAATTGCCACGTCATTAACTTCCAGCTCTCCAATCCATACATAATTACTGCCTTATTAATACCTCCGAGTTACGAGGAAGTTTGAGGCAATTAATATTTGTGGGATAGTTTGTATCAAGTTAATTCCGTCAGGGTTATGTTAATAATGCGGACATCTAATAAGCTGGATAATTAACATCTTTCTTGTTAGCGTCTTCTCAGGTGCCAGTTAAATGTCAGGCCAGGCTTTGTGGCCGGGCTGTGTTTAATTAAACTCGTTATTACAGAGGGATTCATGGTTGTTACATGTGAACGGAGCCAGGTAGGAGCAGCACGCGATTCCTGCCCTGCCTGGGCTTTGGATGCAAAATGGGTTTGGGAATGGGCTGGAAATGGGATTTAGGGGCTGTTCCAAGGCTGGACACAGGAGGGATTTTTGCTTCACTGGATGTTCAGGATATGGTCCTGGTCAGTGCTGGTCCATCCTGCTTGACTCAGAGCAGGGTTTGGATTTAAAGGATGATTTTCCAAGAGAGTGGCAAAACCCACGGACTCCCTGGTGTGGACATGAAGAGTGGAGTGGGGAAAGTGCTGGGAGCATCTGTGACCGCATTCCCCAGCCAGCCCAAAAATGGTCCCAAACCCATCCCCATGAAAATTCAAGGCAAATTTTAGGCTCAGCTTTAGCCTAAATTTGAAGCTTTGGGTTGGGTTTCCACCCGAGCTGGCAGGAGTTTTTCCAGTGCACCCCAACCCTGGGATCATCTCACTCCACGCTGCTTCCCTGGGGTTTTCCTGCTGCCTCATCCCCTGGAGCTGACACCATGGAGTTCTTGGACACAGGAACTTCTCCGGGAGACATCCACGACCTGACTGAGCCTGCATCTCCCTGCCCACAGCCTTCCCTCCCCTGCTGCTCATGAATAAAAGATGGGCCCCATCTACCTGGCCTGTTTGTCCTCGTGAAAAATTAATTGGCTGCTGATTAAGTTTTAAGGAAGGGCCGTGTTGCCCAGGTGGGTCGATGTTCTCCGGCTGCCCAGAGGGGTGGGAAGCTGTGGAGTTGGGATTTTCCCCCTCTGCCTGCTCTGGAAAAGGAATGGGGAGAGTTTTGCTCCTTCCCTGCTCCTGGTGGGGATCCCTGAAAGAAATCCTGGAATAGTGGGAAGGGAAGGACCCAGACTGGGCTTGGCTTATATTTGGGAAGCTGATGATCCACAGCAGCTACAGAGCGCACCAGAAGTTGTGGAATTCGGGAAAGGGGACACAAGCCATGACCACAGAGAGGAAAAAGACGCCAGGTGACCTCAGTGAGGTCTTCCATCCCTCATCCCTGGAGAGTGTGGTGACCGCTGAGATTCTGCCTCAACAGAGGGACAGCATTGCCATTGGGAAAAGGAGGGAATTAACAAAAAATCAAAGTATTTTTCCTTTCTGATTATCCATAGTCCCAAAAATAAAGGCTCTGCTGCTTATTTCTTCCCTCCCCTCCTCTTGTCTCACTCCAAGGGCACAGAGGATATGCTCAGGTGCTCATTTTTAATTGCATTTAGGAGCTCATTTAATGTTATCCCTAAAAATGCTCCTGCTGGAGATGGTTCCTCATGTTCCCTCCTCTGGGACAGGCTGGGGAAGGAGAGGAGGGAAGGATCCTCCACCACTCCGCCACTTATGGAGGCCGTGCTCATGCTGCCATCACAAAGCTGCCTCCCTGGTCAGAGGTTCCTGCTCCGTAAATATTTCAGGAAGCAGCGTGGGGGTCCCAAGGGTCTCCTGGGATGGGTCGTTAGTGCAGGACGAGGAAGCATCGGACAGACAGCAGAGGAGGAGGGGGGAAAAAAACCGCGATGAAAACCAAGCCAAAGCTGCCAAAGCCACAGGGTCAGGGATGAAATATTCATGGAGCCATCCGTGCTGGGAGACAGGTGTGGAGGTCCTGGGGAGGCTACGGAAACCCCGCCCTGGCTTCCTCCTCTCCCGTCACCAATGCTCAGCCGGCAAAGTTTGGGGCAGTGGTTAAAGATGTATGAGCGACAGCTGGACACATCTGGCACCACGTCCCCCTGGCGCTCCTCTCCCTGTGCTCCGTAAGGGGTGAGTGGTGGGATTGGGAGGGGACACTTGGCGGCCACTGTGTGGGCTGGGACCTTTGGGAATCGCAGGGAGAGACGGGCTTTGGGATGGAGGTGGTTGGATAGGATGGATGGGCAGTGGGATGAAAGATTCATCACAAGAGACGGGCAATGGGATGAAAGATTTACCAGGAGGATTGGGAAATGGGAGGGATGGATGTGGCTGAGTTGGAGAGATGGGCAAAGGGCTGGGGTTGGTTGTTCTGGGATGGATGGATGGATGGATGGATGGATGGATGGATGGAAGCGCTTGTGGTGTGGGAACAGGCAATGGAATTGAGGAGTTTGGGTTGGAGGGATGAGCAACGGGAGGCAGGTGGACTGTGGGAGGAACGGGTAGTGGGATGGAGTTGGCTGGGTGGGAAGGATGGAGCCTCAAATGGAGGTTTTTCCCTTTTTTGGGAAAGCTGTTTGTCCTTTTTTGCCCCTCCATGCCCTGTCAGAGCGGGCTCTGCACCAGGCAGCCTTCCCAAATCCCATCTCCAGCTGGGAATTCAGCCCCATTCCCATGGACCGTCACCTTCCTTCCTGGTCGCCGCATCTCCTGGCAGCCCCTGACCATCGTGGAGATGAAATTCCTGAGCTGGTGTTGAACCAACTCTTCCTAGAAATAACACCCCATTTCCTTACACAAATTATTTCCTTTTGCCTCCGTGGAAGCTCATTAGAATTCCTAAATGCGACCGCATGGATCGATGAGGTGCCGGGCCAGTGCACGGCAGTCGATTCCTGTTTTCCAGGAGACTTTTCCTCCCTGTCTAATCAGGGAAGGCAACGTCTTTCTCCCTGATTTTTGCTCTGATATTGGTCCCCCGCTGATTAATTTCCAATGGGTCACCTGGGCAGGGAAGGAGGCTCTCCGGTTTAATTAGGAATGGGTGATATGAGTGTGGATCACCCCTCAGCTGTCCAGCGGTTATTGTGGATGAGTGCCAGGAGTTTCAGCCTTTCCTGAAATAAAATCCAAAAGGAAAATACTTGGAATAAAATGCTTTGTGGTTATCAGGACAGCGTCCAGCTCGGGAGCTGGTTAAGCGCCTTCATTGCCACCTGCCTGAGCTCACAGGCAGCTTATCCCAGGACTTTCCATGGAGAACTGGGGTCGGGATGCTGTTCCCAAAACGGTGAGTGCCACCGAATAGTAGAGGATGGAACAACTCTTTGCCTCATGGGGATTTATGGGATGAAATTTATGGGATGGAAGGGCGACGTCCCTGCCTTGCCCCTGTGCCACGTTGCCCCCCAGGAGCGTCGTGATGCTCGGATCCGCGTGCACACGCTCGCTCCCGTCGGTTTTCCCGGCTCCGGGTCTCCTTGCCGGGAGCTGCCGAGTCAGCAGGCTGCGCATCTGCAGCGCGGGATCCACCGGAGGACGATATTAATCAGGATTTTTTTTTTTCTCTCACGGACTTTGGCAGCTTCCCGGCGCTCGCAGCTGTGCCCGCGCCCTGGGAAATCAGCTCCGGGGGCTCCCGTGCTGCCAGCTGGGAATGCGCCTCGTCCCCAGGAGCTTTTTGGGGCTGTGGGGACAGATGTGTCCCCTCCCAGGGTTGAGCTGGGAAGAAGGGAGGTGCTGTTAATTCCCTAATCCTGGGGGTGCCGTCCTGCCACTCCTTTCCATGCATTACACAGCCTCATCCCTATCCCTTCTCCTTGGTGATCCTGGAGCACCTTTGGATGTTGTTTCCATCAAGGAGAACATCCTGGACCAAGCAGCATCATTCCGGTCCCAAATCCTCCCCACGGTTCTCAGAGCAGGGAAAAAGATGTTACGAATATGGGAAGCCCATTAGGATGGGGACCTCGCTTCCAAGCTTGGGCTCCCATGTGCCATTCCCGACATCACACATTCTCATCCGGAGGCTGGATGAGGCCTGTCAGGTGGGTAATTAGGATAATGAATTGCAGTGTTTAGCCTCGGTGGGAAGAGTGTGAAGGCTGGAGGAGAATCTTCTCTCACTAAGAACCTCTAACCACATTCTTGGAGAATAAATTGTCCCAGTGCCTCAGTTTCCCTGGATGCAAATAGGGATGTGCGGGGTGGATCGGTGACGTGGCCCATCCTGAAGGTCGTGTTACGTTTTCCAAGGGACAGTTGAGGCAGGGAGTGTCACGCGCCTGTTCTTTCATCCCTATTTTCCATCACCTGGATCTCCAGCCCCCTTTCCCTGACGTCCTAACAACAGATATTTAGGGGCAGAGGGGAAAATGGGATGCGGGAGCTGGGGAGGGATTTTGCTCAACCCTTGCTGGCCCCGCTCCTTTTGTTTTTGTGCTGTGCTCCCTTCCCTATGGACACGGGTTCTCCACAGGGGTCGGAAGCAGGAAAGGTGCAGGGAAGGGGGGGAATTCTCTCTCTCTCACGATCCCTTTGTGTCCCGGTGTAATCAGCTCTGATTTATTCTCTTTGATTTTTTTTTTCTGGTCCTTTCTGTTGTTATTTTCCATTTTTCCTCAGTGTCGGCATTTTTTCCCCCCAGTCTCTCCCCGGCTTCCCCCCACTCCTGTGATTCACCAGAAACCTGAGACCGGGAATTATTCGGGATGCAGAGGGCTGTTAGTGGGTCACTGGTCTCCTTCAGTGGCATCTTCCAGCTTCCAAGCTCTTAACCCTTCCTAAGCCACAAGAGGAATCCTCCTCACATCCCCCTTTCCCCCTCACAGGCCCCCATGGAAAAATCCCTGGAGAGCCTGAAATCTTCCAGGCAGAAGGGCCAGATGGGAGGGGTTTGGGTGAATTTGGGCTGGAAAAAAAAAAGACTTTGTGGCCGTTGGAATGCTGGATACTCTGCTGGGAGATGGCATGGGGAATTTGGGAATTTGGAGTTTGGAATACCAGCTGTGGGTGGAACGGGGTTGGGATGGGGATGGGACACTGGATAGGTTTGCAGGCAGCACAGCCCTATGGGGAAAAAAACAGAGCAAGAGGAGATTTTGGGGCTTTGGGAAGAGTTTTAAGCACTTAAAAACCGGGATAATGGGGAAATTGGTGCTGCCAGCAGCAAATCCTCCTGGGACGTTGGGGACAGACTCGAGGGCACCAACAGAGTGGGGAACATTGGAGCAGGATTTGGGGCAGAAGTCTTTCCAGGTATGGAGGTGTGAGGATCTGAGCACCAGGGAGGTGTTTGGGAATGCCGGGGTTAGACCTGTTGGCTGTAGAGGGATGGGGGGTGGGATTTAGGGCACCACGACAATCTGGGATAAAAGGCGGGATGGGGGGATGTGCTGCTGTTACGGGATGTTGGGGACGAAGGGCTGTCCCAGCTGCACAGAGCGGGGGTTTGGGAGAGCCCACGCCGGAACACACGCCCTGGCTCCTGGATGCTGCTTGGGAATGTTTGGTTCTCAAATGTGGGACTGGAAAGCCGTGAGCAGCACAGAGGGAGGCAGCATCAGGATCCTGCAGGATCCTACAGGATTCGGTGTCAGCTTTTGGGACCTTCAGGACAAGAAAGATGCTGAGGGGTTGGAGCGTGTCCAGAGAAAGGAATGGAGCTGGGGAGGGTCTGGAGCACCAGGAGCAGCTGAGGGAGCTGGAGCTGGAGAAAAGGAGGCTCAGGAGGGACCTTCTCCCTCTCTGAAATTCCTGGAAAGGAGGGTGGAGGCAGATGAGGGTCGGGCTCTGCTCCAGGGAACAAGGGACAGGACAACAAGAAATGGCCTCAAGTGCCGTCAGGGCAGCTCTAGGTTGGATATCAGGGAAAATTTCTTCGTGGAAAGCATTGTCCAGCCTTGGCACGGCTGCCCAGGACAGTGGTGTCACCATCCCTGGAGGGATTTAACATCCATGTGGATGTGGCACTTGGGGACATGGTCAGTGGTGGCCTTGGCAGAGTGCTGGGGGAGAGCTGGACTTGATCTTGGAGGGCTTTTCCAACCTAAATCATTCCATGGTTCCAGGATGGATGGATGACAGCGAGCTGCTGGCCACCACACGTCCCCACCAAGCTCCTCTGGTCCCACAATCCTCACAGCTCCTCCAGCCCACGGAGAAAAGCCCATTCCCTACAGTTTTGTCACCACTCGCCAAAACAAGAAGGAATAAATCCGTGAGGATACGGAGAAGCAGGAAAAAAAAAAAAATCCGTCACACTCAAACACAGCCTGGCTGTTTTTCCGGTATTTTGGAGGTGTGTGTTTCTCTCCCGACTTGTTTGGCATCCAAGGCTATCGGGAGCACTCAATCTCAACCTTTTTGATCTACTCCCAAAAAATTCATCAGAGGATGCAGAAAAGTGGATCAGGTCTTAACGTGCTGCGTCAAGAAAGTTGCAGTTTAAACAGATTTGATATTCTTTTATAGATATTAATTTTTACTGTTTTTTTTTTTTTTTCATCACCAGAGTTTCTAGGAAAATTTTAAAATAAATTCCATGGAAGTGAAGAACAAGGCAGATCTCCTGATAAGAAAATGTAATGATATGAGATAAACTCCCAAGGCCCCTTTAGCCACCACAGGTGAAATACCCAATTTTTAGGCTTCCCTAGCCTGGATTGTGAGGAAAACAGAGGTGGAAGGGACTGGAATATTTGCTGGTGGTTTTAAAAGCAGCCACTTTTTATACTGAAGGCTTCTCTGCATCTCACGGAGACACGAGTGTGGCTAAAAAGGTAACCAGGGTTGTCACTCTAATGGAGCTAAATTCACTTGGAAAAAAAAAAAAGAAAATGGAAATAGCCATGAAAATATTTAAGCAACAAAAAAAAAAAAAAAAAAAAGGAGAGAAAAACAAACCTGGCCAGAATCCATAAAGCAGAGAAGCTGAGCAAATTGGGGCAGTTGTCAAGGGAGGTCAAAGCTGTTGCCTGTCAAGGCTGGCAGTTTCCTCTAGAACGGACTTGATGTGAATCCTCCCCCTGGAACAGGGGCAGCGTCCAGGGGCAGCTCCGCTTTCCTGATGTGCTGGTTTTTCTGTGGGATGAGTTTTGCTTACGCAGCCGCGTAATTTTACATCACGGCGAGCACTCGGCAGCGCCTCTCCTGCTCTTTCTCCTGGTTTTTGTTTGGATCCAGTTTGGGCTGGCTTTGCCGGCGGAGTGGGAACAGGGAAAATCCACACGGGATATGGGATCAGAATCCGGTTCTGCTCCAGTGTGCCAGAGAGAGGCAGCACAGGGATTAAAACCATCCCCATCCCCAAAACGGAGCCATGTGGCTCCTAAGGACACCTGAAACTTCCACAGAAAGGAATTTTTGAGGAGACCACGTTGATGCTTCAAGGGCTGGAGTCCCTTCTGTTCCGGAGACAGGCTGGGAAAGCTGGGGGTGTTCACCTGGAGAAGAAAAGGCTCCAGGGAGACCTCAGAGCCCCTTCCAGTGCCTGAAGGAGCTTCAGTAGAGCTGGAGATGCAGCTTGGAGTGGAAGGAAAAGAGGGAATGGCTTCCCACTGCCAGAAGGCAGGGTTGGATGGGATATTGGGAAGGAACAGCCCCTCGTGGCAACCTCAGCAGAGAGGTGGAGGGAGGAGGAGGAGGAGGAAGAGGAGGAAGGAGACAGTTCTCCAACTGCTGGAGATGTTTCCTCCACGTGAGCATCACCGTGGCTCCAGGGATTTGTCCAGCACGTCATTCTCCTTGGCACTGGAATGACCTCAGCTCCCCCTTGGCTGGCGCTCTGAACGCACTGCTGGCCTGCAAGAAAATAATAAAGAATTAATTAAGACCAAGCTCTCATCAGTGTTAATGCTTCAGAGCCCCTTCAGCCACCGTTCCAGAGCATTCCAGGTGCTTTTGCCTTATGAAATAATCAGGATGGAGATGCAGCCAGAGCAGTGGCCTCAGCCCTGGGCATTGATCCCAAAATGGGTCCAGAAAAAATAGATTTCAAAGATTTCATTCCTTCGTTTTCCTCATCATGCTGCTCTTCTCCCTTCCCTACCAACATTTTCTCTCCCCCAAGGAATTCTGGTGTTTCCCTGCTGTTTAAACTCCCACAGCCCAAATATTCTCCAGCACAGACCTCAAGAGAGTGACTGCTCCGGTGGCATCCTCTAGGAGACATTCCCAGGCTCTGACGGCCCTGCAAACCTCCTTCTGAGGGTTGCAGCATTCCCAGTGTAGAAGAGAATTTTTGAGAGAATCAAAAGAGAATCAAATTTGTGGAGTTGAATGAAAACAAAACGGCTTAATGCCTTATATTCTGGTTGGTCCCAGAACAAATCTCGGAAAAAAAACCCAAAAAAGAGAATATGCTAAAAGATTTGCTTGGAAATTAAGAGTGAAAAAAAAAAAGTCTTAAACCAAAAAAAACACCAAAGAAAAAAACCATAAAGTTAAATCAGGTATGATGCTCATATCTTATTTGCCATCACCAATGCAACCTTACCTATCAATTAACTAACGACCAATGTTTGGGGATCAGAAGTGTTGTAGCACTCCTTTGTTAAATAATAGTTTAAGGGAAATACGGGGTTCAATCGAAGGTTACCATGGAGTCCCCATCCACAGGATCCACCACAGGGAAATCTCACTCCAAACAGATCCAGCCCACCACTGGGAGAAACACCAAACCTTTGGAGCTCTCTCCGGACCATCGGGACAACTCAGAATTCTTGGCTGACCCACCACACCAGAGCCCTTGGAGCTTCTTTGTGGCCCCACAGCTTCCATGAGGTCACTGGAGGGGGCCTGAAGGACTGGTTAAAGGGAATGTGAATTCCTGTTGGATAAAGACTCCTACAAGATGTAGGAGACTGACTGCTGGCTATGGATCCAAGGAGTGCCAGTGTTAATAACCACCAGGAGCATGGGAAGGGTTTTTTTACTCCTTGGTGGTCGTTGCTCAAGGCTTCCAGCTCTTCTCGGATGAGGCCGTCCCATTTCAAAGGGTTTTCCGACTGAAAAATCCCTCTTTTTTTTTTTTTTTCCCTTATTGGGAATTTTAAGGGTCCTGCTCCCTGATGAGATCTCCCACAGGCTCTTCCAGAGGGCTGGAGGGGATGTGGGTTGGAGAACATGGACTTCTTTCCATCAGGGATAGCAAGACAACTCTTGGATTAAAGAGTTGTCTGGACTTGAAGTGCCCAGACCCTTTTTCTGGACTGAGAAGGAATGAGGACTGGGAATGAGAAGGTCAGGAATTCAATACCGTGGGGCAAAGCCATAAGATCCAGTGCAGCCAGAGCTGGTTTCTCATCCCAGCAGAGCAAAAAGGGCTCCAGGACCTTGCTTATTCCCACAAGGGACTCCAGGAATGAGGATGGAATCAGGCTGTATCCTCAGAAATGTCTGTGTCCGCAAAATCTTTGGGCATATTCAGTGCAGCAGCTGCTGGTGGCAAGAGGCAGCACAAAGAAACTCCGTGGGGCATCACAGAACAAGCTGAGCTTGGGGAAATTTCTTAATCCCTCTCCCTGCTCAAAGGCTGGATTTTTCCTTCTCTACCACTATGGAGAAAGGAGCCCCGGGTGCTGCTGGCTTGGGATGGGACTTGGAGCCAGAGCCTGGTCTCTGAACGCAAGCTCGGCTTTGAGGAGGAGAAACTGAGAGCTGGGAAATGCGAAAAGAGCCATTAAATCATCTGCTCCATCCCCGGCAGGGCCGGCGGGATCGTCCCCCCCGAGGTGGCTGGCATGGAAATGCTGCTGTTGAGGGGTTTTCATGGAGATCCTCTGGGAACAGCTCCCTGCCAGTGGAGGAAACTCTGTGAAATCTCTGCCTTTTGCTTCTCGTTAGCGCAGCCTAATCATCTCCCTTTTCCCAGGGGGATTCCTGCCCTCCAGGTACAGGAGACATTTCTTTCCATCTGCCTTCCCAGCTGTCTGTCTACCCAGGTCCCTGCAGGTCGGTGCTTACCTGGAAGGGATTTTTTTCCGAGCCTTTGGGTCCTGGTAGCCCCCAGGGCAGGACAAGAGGCAGGAACAGCAGTTGAATGATTGGGCAGGATGCAAACAAAAGGAAACGGTGTCCAGGGAGGATTGTCTTGGCTCAGGAATTCCCCTGGAACACATCAGACAGTTTCATGTCTCGACGCCTGTGAGGCTGCGTCCTCCCGAGGCCCGGCACCACCTTTCCCAATCTGTGCAGGAGCTGGGAGCCAGGATTGTCTCATTCCCTGTGGGACAGCAGAGATGTTGGTGTATTTGCTTCCCAATAGGCAGCTCCTGCCACTAAAGGGATCAGGGTGCAGGGCGCGTGTCAAAGTGGAAGGCTGGGAACGGGGACTGGATCAGCGTGGGGATGGCTCAACCCCAGAGCTGGGGGAAATTTGGGATGGGAAGGTTTGTGGCTCCTCTGGACAAGCAGGATGGGTTCTCTGAAAGAGAGGAGGGAAAGGAGCTGTGAGGCCGCAGGTGGGACATGATGGGTCTGCAGGGGGTTTGCCAGAGGGTTTGGAAAGCTGTGCAGAGCCAAAGGAGCAGGGAAAGGGATGCTGGAGCAAAACCTCTGGATATGGGCTCACCATGACTGGAAACAATCCAGTAGCCACCCCAGTCTGGGAGGGAAATTTTTTCTAATCAAACCCAGGGCTTGTCAGGGCTGGCAGAGGCCTCTCCTCTGATGGAGAAGCTGCTCCCATCACATCTTCTTCCGCCTGGGAAATGACCCAGATCCCTTTGCTTGGGCATAGAAACCATCCCCTTGCCCAGCAGCTCCTGCGCTGAACAAAACCAGGAGTGAAAGCTCCAGAGTTTTGGAGTCTGGCAATAAAAACACAATCCAGAAATAACCGAGGTGGGTTTAGCCTGTGAACGTGTGCTGTGAATCCAATTTAAATTGTAAAATGTTTAGGAAGCTGCCTGCTGGTGGCAAGGGCCTGGCCTGCCCTGCCTGCAGTGCTGCGCAGAGCACTCCAGGGGAAGGGCAGGGGCTGCCGCTCCACGCGCGACAAGGACAGCCATAACTGACCAAAACACTCATGGAAACATTGGAACGGCAGCTCTGAGGGCTCCAGAGGCTGTTTGTGTCCCAGAGAATGTGAATCCAACATGGGACGACAGGAAGATGCAGATAACAACCGGCTGTGCCCCAAATCCCTGAAGCCACTTCCACCTGCCTGGTGCGGATCCCGCTCTGTCACCTGTCACCACACTTACCCCCTTCCCACATCCCATAGCAGCGGAGTTGGAACTGGATTATCTTTAAGGTCCCCTCAACCCCAATCCACTCCGCAGTTCTGGGATCACTTCGCAGACCCGTAAGGGGTGAGGTGAGGCCAGGACGCCGCGGCTGCAATCCCAGAGGACTCCCCACGGCTCCCAGCCCCTTGATCTCAGGATCAAGAAGCTCTGGGGCCACATCTGCCAGCCTTGTGCTGGTGGCATCACGCTGCTGCTGAGGCAGCAGGATGGGGCAGCCCGCGGGAGCGGCAGCACTGATCTTCCACCGCCAAGAAAACATCCTGCGACCAAACGCGCTGATGCTTCTCCCTATCCCCTGAGGCGAGGTCCCCCCAGCTTCCACCATCCCACGCCAGCATTTCCAGCCTTGCAGCCCCCCGAGTTGACCAGGGAGCCTCCTCCTCCATCCCTGCCCTTATCTTCCCTCCTCTCCCCGTCTCGGCGCTCGCCCCCGCCGGCAGCCGCGGGTCTCTTTCAGGTGCCTCGGAGCTTTAATTGAAAGCGGCCGCCGCTGCACACAGAACGCGCCGAGACCCGGGAGCCGCTCTGAAGCCTGACTCAGGATGGGGACCCTGCCGGCGCGACAGATAATTAAAGTGACAACCGCGCCCGCGGGGGATGCGGCGATGCCTCCCCCGAGGACTGCGCGGCAGCCACGGCAGAGTCGTGCCGGGCTGGTGGCTCCTTTTTTTATTTTTTGGCCACTTCCAGCCCGGCTACGCGGCCAACTCCGCCTCCCGAGCCGGGTTTGAAGTCCCCCGGGTGCCGTCGGTGCGGGACAAAACAGGCAGGGCTTGATCGCCGGAGGCTCGGGGAGTTTTAAAAGCGGGAGCAAGGAGCGAGAGCCGTGTGGGAGCGCGAAGACAGATGGGCTAAAAATTTCTGAACGCTCATGAAAGATTCAGGGGCGTCACTTGTTAAATTTAATTGGGAGAAACCCGACTCGGCGCCTGACTGCACGGTTTGGTGGCTTTTGCTTAAGAAGTCAAGTGACAAGCTTGTCGTCTGTGTTTTTTCCCTTCTTTCCTTCCCTCGCTTCCTCCCGCCTGCTTTTCCCAGCTCCTGCCGTCCTGAATAATTTGGGGAGGATTATCTCCTGTCTCCTGTTGGGACGAGCGCCACTCCAGGGAGGAGAGAGGTGGGATTTCGGTGGTGCTGTCAGCTCGGGATGCAGGAGATGGGAGTTCAGGTGCCGCTGGATTCTGATCCAGATCCAGGAAGGGATGTAGGGGCTTCGATAAATGTGTTATGCCAGGAAAAATTTGGGATGCAGTCCCTCTGCCGTGGGGCTGGGACACTTTTATTCCCCACATGTACACCTGGTGGGAGAGGGGGAGGTGACAAAACCCCTCTCCTCGGCAGGATCTCCTCCGGAGTGGAGTTTTCCAGAGGCTGGAGGAAAGTTGTGTGAGAACAGAGGTGACAATGAAATTTAATGACTTCTTCTCCTGGGGGATTTTGAAAGTGATGGGTGTTTTCGGTGACTGATTCTTCTTTTGTAAAAAAACCAGGAGATTCCAGGAGGGAATCATCCCTCCAAAAGCCAATTTCTGTGCTCATCGTGGCTGCCTCTGCTTCCAAAGAGAAAAACAGTCCCTGCTGGAGGGTCAATTCATCTCCTGTGAACTTTGATGTCTGCAGGAAAGCAGATGAATCACACTTGAAAATTCCTGCTTCTCCCAGGTGGCTCCAAGAGAAGCTGGAGTGACTCCCCAAGGTGTTCTCCTGCTCCACAGACATCCTTGGAGAGGTGATGCGGGCCCTCCCCACTCGGGTGTGTGGCATCCTGGGCATAACCTGAACTCAGGGATTAGGGACAGTGGCAGAGCTCCCTAGGGCTGCCGGGTGGGAATGGGAGCTCCTGGATAAATTGTGGGAGCTGTCTGGACCCTGCCAAGCGGCCTGGTTGTCACTTCAGGTGCGCCAGCGAGGTGGGACATGACCCGTTTTAATGGGCTCTGTCCGGTGGGATTTTCGAGCCTAAAGGGGAATTATTCCCGGTATTTTTTACTTTGCAAAGTATAAAATCCACTCATCTTTCAGTGTGACTTTTCAGCCTCCTGTCTGTCCATTTATCCATCCATCCATCCACAGAATCATGGAATGGTTTGGGTTGGAAAAGACCTTCAAGACCATCCAGTTCCAACCCACCATGGGCAGGGACACATTCCACTATCCCAGGTTGCTCCAAACCCCATCCAACCTATCCAGGAACACTTCCAGGGATGGGGACAGCCGCAGCTTCTCTGGGAATTCCATTCCAGGGCCTCGACACCCTCTCAGGGAAGAATTCCTTCCTAATATCCCACCCCCCCCTGCCCTCTGGCACTGTGAAGTCATTCCTCCTTGTCCTGGCTTTCCAGGCTTAGGAAATGGGTTTATGGAATGAATATGGCCCCATCCCAGCTGCAAAGAGTGGGTGATTTTTCTCTTTAATGAGTCTCAGTCCACAATTCCAGGGCCAAGAAGTGGCTTTGGATGAACATCAGGAGTGTCCCTGCATGGAGAGGCTTGAACAGGAGCCTGGAATTTGGACACAGAGTTGGATTTTTGCTTGACTTTAGGTGCTAAATTCTCACATGCTTTACTGGGAGAGAGACTTAGTGGTAAAATCTTCACCCCAGGACACCTCAAGTCACCCAAAATTTCGTGTGAATGATGCACAGAGTT
This sequence comes from Donacobius atricapilla, assembly GCA_013397315.1. Taxonomy (NCBI): domain Eukaryota; kingdom Metazoa; phylum Chordata; class Aves; order Passeriformes; family Mimidae; genus Donacobius; species Donacobius atricapilla. The sequence goes on from WBMY01000924.1 coordinate 42,186, forward strand.
GTAGGGGAAAAGCTCAGAGGGTGGTGGATGCTTCGCTGAGCTGCTCTAAGTCTAAGCTGGGTCAGGAGAGGTTTAGGCTTGGTATTAGAGAAAAAGTTCTTTGCCCACACGGTGGCTGGACACTGGAATTGGCTCCTCAGGGAAGCGATCTCAATCCTAAGACTGATTGAGTTCAAGCAGTGTTTGGACAATGCCCTCAGGCACAGCGTGGGGTTTTTGGGATGTCCTGGAGGTCAGGAGTTGGTCTGGGTGATCATTATGAATTGCTTCCAGCTCAAGATATTCCATGATTCCACGAACTCGTTTATTTTTGTCATTTTCCCTCACCACGAGCTTTCCCTTGAACCCATTCCTGGCTCCATGGGACCATCCCATGAACAGCAACATCCTTAAAATGGATGCTGTGCCTCCTTCCTGCCACCATTAATTACCCCTTCATTAACGACTTGCATTTCCAGTATCCACCAGTCAATCATTTGGATTTTGGAGACTTGGTCTACTCTGAGAGAAGTTTTATCAAAGCCGGGTGTCAGCATGGAGCCAGAGTCCCACAGCTCCAGGATGACTCAGGTGCAGTTTCACATGGATCCGAATTCTGGCTTTTAATTTCTCAGGATAAGGATATACCTTTTAACAAAATAAAAGGGTGGAATTTGTTCATCTCGGCTGCCCCAGTGAGGAGCGGGGAGTTTGTTGCCTGTAATTAAAAAATTTTGTCTTTTTTTTTCTGCTCGTGCTGCCACAGCTCTTCTCTCTCCATGGGACCTCCAAGGGAGCCTCTGCTAAGTCCTTGGGATGGCTCCTCAGAGGGGAATTCCCAACACATTCTTGTGCAAAAATAGGGAGGGGATTCTGCCCCTCTGCTCCTCTCTGGTGAGATCCCACCTGGAATGCTGCCTCCAGCTCCTGATTCCCCGGCACAGGAAGGACGTGGAGCTGTTGGAGAGAGTCCAGAGGAGGCACCAAGGTGATCAGAGGGATGCAGCAGCTCTGCTGTGAGGGAAGGCTGGGAGAAGGGGGGTTTGTTCAGCCTGGAGAAGAGAAACTTTGGGGTGGCCTAATTCTGGCCTTCCAGGACCTAAAGGAGGTGACAAAAAAGATGGAAAGAATTTTTTTACAAGGGTCTGGAGTGACAGAACAAGGAGGAATGGCTTCCCACTACCAGAGGGCAGGGTTAGATGGGATATCGGGAAGAAATTCTTCCCTGTGAAGATGGTGAGGCCCTGAAATGGAATTTCCAGGGAAGCTGTGGCTGTCCCCATCCCTGGAAATGTCCAAGGCCAGGTTGGATGGGGTTTGGAGCAACCTGGGATAGTGGAAGGTGTCCCTGCCCATGGCAGGGAGTTGGACAGGGTGATTTTTAAGGTCCTTTCCAACCCAAACCATTCCATGATTCCATAAAAAATAAAGGGTCAGCACAGTCCAGAGCACATCAGGAAGCACCTGCCTTTGGAGCCAATCCCAGCAGCAGCCAGGGATGCTCCTGGATTTGGGTTTTGCTGGTGAAAGGGAAGAATTTCTGTGCAAAATCCCAAAGAAAAAAGCAACTTTGTCTTTTGAGCACTGCCAGGGACTGTCTCTGTACCTGTCCTTTGTTTTCTTTTTTCAATTCTTTGTCCCTCAGAGAAAGGAAAAACAACCTTCCTTCTTCTCTCCATCAGCAAAGGAGGGGGAAAGGGAGGAAAATCATTATGAAAGGAAGAAAAGTGCTCCCCATAATTTTTTGTGTTGACAGTGAAATCTCCAAAAATCCCCTGCTTTGCTTTGATGCAGAATAAAAGAATTTTGAGTGACACAGAGACTTTTCTGTTGTTCTGCTCTCCATTATTCATCTCAAAAATGCAGCAGCTAAGAGCCTTTTATGATTGAGTCTCCACCAGGATTTATGGATCTGGCATCCAGGTCCATCTGGTCAGAAGTCAGGGAAACACAGAATTATTTAGGTTGGAAAAGGTTGATTCCAACAATTCCCCCAGCGCTGCCAAGGCCACCACTGACCATGTCCCCTGGAGTCACATCCACATGGATTTTGAATTCCTTCAGAGATGGGGACTCCATCACCTCCCTGGGCAGCCCATTCCAATGGCTGGCAACCCTTTCCATGAGGAATTTCTTCCTGAACTTGATTTAAGAGCTGCTTCCCACACAGCTGCTGCTTTTCAGGGGTGTTTTCCCTCTTGTCTTCCAGGGCCAACTGCATCCTTTAATTCCAAGGGTGTTTGGTAATGGAGTCAGGCTGTTGGAATGGGCTGGAGGCCACAGGGATCCATGTTCCCAGGATCTCTCCAGGTCAGTGGAGCCCCAAGTCCCGTCCCTGCACTGCTCTGCTTCACAGGATCACGGAGTGGTTTGGGTTGGAAGGGACCAACCCAAACCACGCTCCAGCTCCCTCATTCCAACCCCCCTCCCATGGGCAGGGACGCCTTCCACTATCCCAGGTTGTTTTCCAAGCCCCATCCAACCTTGCCGTGGATAATTCCAGGGATGGGGAGTTTCCCACCCAGCTGCAATACTCGATGTGGGAGAGGCAGGAGTCCTGCTCCAGGATGTGCCTATTTTGGATTAATGTCCAGCTGGAACTGGTGTCCAGTGACAGGCAAGGATTCTGCCCAGCTCAGGTGAGACCCCACCTGCAGAGCCACCTCCAGCCCTGGCATCCAACATCGGAGTTGCTGGAGCAGATCCAGAGGAATCCATGGATATTCTTCAAGGGCTGGAGCCCCTCTGCTCTGGAGCCAGGCTGGGAGAGCTGGAGGTGTCCACCTGGAGAAAGAAAGGCTCCAAGGAGACCTCAGAGCCTCTTCCAGTGCCTAAAGGGGCTCCAAAAGAGCTGGAGAGGGACTTTGGACACGGATATGGAGTGATGCAAGGGAGAATGTCTTCCCGCTGCCGGAGGGCAGGGTTAGATGGAATATTGGGAAGAAATTCTTCCCTGTGAAGGTGATGAGGGGCTGGAATAGAATTCCCAGAGAAGCTGTGGCTGCCTCATCCCTTGGAGTGTCTAAGGCCAGGTTGGGTGGGGCTTGGATCAACCTGGGATAGTGGAAGGTGTCCCTGCCCATGGCAGGGGTGTTGGACTCGGTGATTTTTAAGGTCCTTTCCAACCCAAACCATTCCATGATTCTACGACCATCAAAGATGGGACTTTAACCCTTTTCCTGGGAGCACTCATTGAGCAGGATCTGTGGAAGGCTGGGAAAACCTGTCAGGGAGCGGGGCCTGAGCCAGCCCGGGGTCCAGTTTTAAGTTACTGCTGCTTAGGGGCAGAAATAGCTCCTATTAAGTTGCATTTCAGGATTTGGAGCCAGAAGATTGAGGTCACATCCACAGGGCCAGACCTGGTGTTTTGTGTCCTCTGCAATTCCAAGATCTCTCCCCAAGAGCCATCCTGGGAATGGCATCCCCCTCCTCCTGCCCTGTTGGGACACAACCTCTTCCAGGGGTGATTTTGCTGCCTGCAGTTCCACCTGGCAGGAAAATGTGCATGTGGGAAATGGAAAATTGTCTCCTGCCTCAGTTTCTCTACTGTGGGGCAAGGGAAGATTTTCCCCACCCCATAAGGGCTGGTAGATCGCACTGGGAGCTGATGGCAATGTCACTGAACACCAGCATGGAGCTGCCCTTTGAAATCACCCCATTCTGCATGGAAGGAGAATTCCCCTCCGTGGAGAGGGGCCAGGCATCCCTGGAAAGGGACAAGTTTAAAGGTCAGGGATATGGGCTGGATCCAGACCAAAATCCTCTTCCCTCAACCACCTGCTCTTGCTAGAAGGATAAAAAGTTTTCCCCCTGCCTCCCTGGTTCTCATCCAGCCTCATCCCAGAGCCCAGTTCCATGGGCACTCTAGGATATGTGAGATGTCTGGCCAGGATCTTCCTGCTCCTACTTGCTGATTTCTACGTGGGTGAATCCCAGAGCAAAAGCCCCTCTGGAAGTGCTTATCCCACCTCCCCAGCCGGAAGAAATGATGGCAAAAATTCCTAGGGTTTAAAGGATTTAGGAAAGTCTGATGGCCTCAGACTATGAGATTCATCTCCACATGGAATTGATTTCAGGCGGGGATGGGAAGGTCCTTGTCAGTGGGCAACGTAGCAAAAGGGGAAACCTTAAAATCATGGAATGGTTTGGGTCGGAAAGGACCTGGAAGACCATCTCATTCCACCCCCCTGCTGTGGAGGACACCTTCCACTATCCCAGGCTGCTCCAAGCTGCCTCCAACCTAACCTTGGGGTGAGGCAGCCACAGCTTCTCTGGGAAACCTGTGCCAGGGCCTCACCACCCTCACAGCCAGGAATTCCTTCCCACTACCCCATCTATCCCTGCCCCCTGGCAGTGGGAAGCCATTCCCTGTGTCCTGTCCCTCCATCCCTTGTCCCAAGTCCCTCTCCAGCTCTCCTGGAGCCTCTTCAGGCACTGGAAGGGGCTCTGAGCTCTCCCTGGAACCTTCTCTTCTGCAGGCTGGACATTCCCAGCTCTCCCAGCCTCCAGAGCAGCGGGGCTCCAGCCTTCAGAGCAGCTCCATGGTCTCCTCTGGACCTGCCCCAGCACCTTCACATCCTGCTGATATTGGAGGCTTCTTGCTCATCCTCTGCTTTTTGGGCTGGGGAGTAATTTCCATACAGTCACAACAATGCTTTCCTCATCCAGACGTACTCTGGGATCACTTTCCCTATTTCTCACTTCTCCTGAAGGGACCCTGATTTTTAGGAATTGCGCTGCTCCCATCGCTCTGCCCAGATTTCTTCTCTTTGCTCCCCTCACGATGCATGAAGAGAATTGAGGGTGTCCTGGGAACAGTGTCCGTGCATCTCCATGGCTGTGATGGCAGAAAGACAGATCATCCCTCTCCTAATCATCCAGAGGTGAGTTCACACCATCCATGGAGCTGTGCTTGCCCATTCCTTGGTTTTCCAAACCACTTTAGCAGGGAAGGGGATACCCAGAGCTCCGGGGAGCTTTGGGAAGTTCCAGGCCTCAATGACACCCCCGAGCTCCATGAATTCTTCCCCTCTCGCCATCCCCGCGTCCTTACAGCCATGTCAGAGGACTCCAGAGGTGGCCATTCCCATGGAAGCAGCCACTTGAATTTCCCCCCTTTTCCCTCAAAGTGGTTTTTCACCCACTTCCGCGCAGCGTGTGGAGGGAATTTTCGCACCCGTAAACACTTTGCGCCGCTGGCTCCCGGCTAATTGAGTCTGACAGTTCGTGTAGTCAGCAGCTGAATGGTGTCACTGGGAATTAGGCTGCCGGGATAGACTGCCAGGAGCAAATTACTTTGTCACTTCTCAGCTGACTCGAAAATATGGGGCTTTTTTTCTCCCCTTTTTTTTTTTGTTTTAATTTTTCTTTTTATTTTTAATTTTTTTTTCCCCCAGGTTTCAGTTTAGTNGAAGTGTTTATGGAGCGGGTTCTGGTAATGATTTTTAAAGGGGATCCAGGGGGATTGAAGGGAAGTGACTCAGAGAGCGGGAAAGGGATTAAACACATCCCTCCTCCTCCTCTCTGTGGTATCCACCCAGTGCCATGGATCCATCGCTCACCCATCCACCTCCACTATTTGTTTGTTCATCTCCCTGACACGTTCCTTTTGCAGCGCAGTATTCCAGGACTGAGTCCAGTTGCCAGCTGCTTATCCATCATCTGACTGCGGGGTGTCTCTGGTCTATCCTTATTTGTCCATTTGCTGAGTTTATCCTTTTGCCCTTTCCCAAATTCCTCCCATGAAGCCACGATCCCATGTGGGGATGGTTGTCAAGGTCTCCATCCTCCCCTTTTGAGGAAAACCGGTGGTTGGAAAGCTCTTAGGTGTGAAAAGCTGTCGTTTGGATATTCTGCATCTGGCAATGCAATTCCAGCCTCTCTGAAAAAACGGGATGAGTGGGATTTTAAGGAGTTGAAAGCAGGTAATTCCTGAGGTGACGGAGCCAATGTCACATTGTCACCTGGGCTCTCCCAAACTCTGTCACCTGTCACAACCATGTCCAATAGGTTTGTTTCCCTGAAAACATTCCTCTGCTTCCGTGCCAAAGCTTGGAATGTCACCCAGACCAGCTCAAGGCCAGAGGAGAAAGTCACGGAGCAACTTCCCAGCTCCACTTCACTGGAAGTGAAGAAGAGCCCTGGACCAGGTTCATGCAGCTGGAACACTTTTCTGGGAAAGATCCAGAGTTTTGATTCTATTAAATTAATCCTGCGCTGGAAGGGCTTTTCATCCAGGTGGGAATGAGGCAAGGGTTGCTGTACCTGATTTTTGGGGATTTTTGGGTAATGTTTTCATGGAAGACATTTCCACTCCCTGATGTTTCTGCATCCTTAGCCCAGCACCGCCCGTGCAGCGCTGCTCCAGGGACAATTTGCATTTTTCCAAGTGTGATCCCACCCCCTAAAAATCGTGACTTCACATTTATGGTGACAAAACCACACTTTTTTAATGATTATCACCTGTGCAACCTCTCCCTTCCTGTCATCCTGGGGCTGAGGGAACTCTGAATGTTCCTCTCTTAGATCCTTCAGTGCTTTGGATTTGTGAGTCACTGTTGCAAATTTTATAGGAATCTTTTATTAAATTCTTCAACTTAAGCTGTCAATTAAATTGAAATGCTGCTAAACCTTTAGGCTTAAACTGCCGGTCAAGCCCAGGGCTCAGTTTAGCAACAATGTCTGATCTGAAGCTTGTGCCTCAATGGCGTGGTTTTCTTTATTCCTTTTTATCCTTACACTTTTCCTTGCACTCCCCAGCACCTCTCCCTGCTCTTCCAGGGGGTGATTTCCTGTCCCTCAGTTTCTCCAAAGCCTAAAACACCTGGACACCAACATTCCCTGCCCTAGAGGAACCCAGCGGCCAAGACCTTGCATCCAGGTCCTGCTGCAAGACCGGCAAAACCGGCATAATCCCACCTGGAAGAGACTTGGCACGGCCAGGCTCATCCTGGACGCATGGCAGAGATGCTGCAGGAGGTAAATCCTCCGTGGAAACACCAACTCTGGCTCTGCTTCCCAACAACAAATCCAAGTTTAATCCTCAGATTGCCTGGGCCTCCCTCCTGCCAGGCTCTGGCTCCGACACAAATTGTCCATCAACCCTAAGTAGGATTTCTTGGCCAAACAAAAAAGAGGCACCACAGCTGCCATGGAGGGGGAAATAAATGCTGGGATGGGGGGGTGGGATGGTGAGACGGGCTCCCTCTGGATGTTTTTGGCCAGGTCCTTTCTCATGGATGCTTTGGGAAGATGTCATTATCCACTCAGCCTATTGGGATGGATCCTTTTGGTCCCATTTAACTGGAGCTGGGAGCTCTCACCCCAGTTTTGGGGAAGAAACCGCAATTTCTGCCCATTTCTAGTGGATTGTGGACTCCTGGATGGTTAGCTGGGTGTTCCAAGGTCTGGAACACCCAAAATCCTGGAATGGTTGGGGTTGGGAAGGATCTTAGAGATCATCCAACCTCCTGCCATGGGCAGGGACACCTCCCACTATCCCAGGTTGCTCCAAGCTCCGTCCAACCTGGCCTTGAACCGCTCTGGATTTGTCTCCCAGACCAGACAGTTTTGTCGGAGTGTCTAAAGGAGCTGGCTGTCCTCCAGGATGCTGAAAGCCTTCCCCACTGCTCCTTCAGTGCAAAGAATCTTGTCTGGATGGCCAGGAGACGGGAAAAACCTGGAAGATCATCCCATCCAACACAGAAATTTTGTCTTTGCCTTCCTGCCCAGGCAGGAAGATCATGGTGACCTGATCCCTGGGGATTTGAGAAAGTGGGTAGGGAGTCTGTTCCTCTGCTCTCTTCTGGCAGGACCCCACCTGGAACGTTGCATCCACCTCTGGGTTCCCCAGCAAAGGAAGGATGTGGAGCTGCGGGATCGAGTCCAGAGGAGGCACCAAGATGATCAGAGGGGTGGAGAACCTCTGGGAAGGCTGGGAGAGTTGGGAATGTTCAGCCTGGAAAAGTAAATTCTCGGGGTGACGTAGCTGTGGCCTTTCAGGACCTGAAGGAGGTGACAAAAAAGATGGAGAGGGACTGTTTCCAAGGATTTGGAGAGACAGGACAAGGGGAAAGGAGTAGGGTTAGATGGGATATTGGAAAGAAAGGAAGTTTGACAAGCAGATGGAAGGACAAACCTGAGGGCTCCAAAAAGGAGAAGACATCCCTGAAGAGCAGCATCCCGAGGGATTTGTGGGTGCTCACCTTGTCTATGCAACTGCCATAGGCAAATCCAATCTAACCATGAATTTTGGTCTCTTATTCCTCTTGGAAGGGGTAGAATGGCACGAGGAGAACGAAGGCTATTTCTCAAATCTGGGAAGGCAAGGTTTGGGTGCTCCTCAGCTGCTCCTACAGATAAGAACCTTTCATCTTTCCAAGATTCCTTCTTATTTTGGTGGTCACTTCTTCCTTTCTCAGGGATGGAGACACCTCTGGCTCCAGAGAATGCTGACGTGAGTGGTGGGTGCTCAGAGCTTCCAGGGACCCATGGGAGGGATGGTTTAGAGATTGGATGATCTTGGGAGGGGAAGAACAGCTCCAGCCTGTCAAGAGGAGGACGGTGTTTTTTGGAAAAGAGCCAAGGGAAAACTGATCAAGGGAGCACGGGAGAGAAATTGAGATACCCAGAGTAGCTCCAGGCTGGTTCTGTGCCTCGCTGGGAAAGCCTGAACATCCACAGGATCCTCCCTCCTGCCTGGCTGCTTCGCCATCCCTGTGAGGGGCTCTCCTGGTGTGCCAAGGTCCTGGGACTCCGTGACGAGGCCACGGCACCCCCAGCCGTGGTCCCTGGCAGATGCACGGCCTGGGAGAGCAATCCCTCCGGAAGGGCTGAGCTCAGGCCAAGTTTTTTAAACGGCATTTTTCTTATCAGGGGGATTAATCCTCATAAATTTGTGCAGAGGGCAGCGTGGAATCTGCATCTGGGGTTTAAATGTGCCCTTCCTTGTGGCATTCTGCCCCACAGAGCTCCTGACCTTACCTCTGCAGGGCAGCGACCTCTCCTTTTTGCTCCATTCTTCCACTTCTCCCATTCTCTCCATTTCTCCCAAAACCAGTGCACATTGCAGGGAGATTTGGGGCTCCACGTCCTGGTAAACTCGGGTTGTGCAGCAAATCATTTTCCGGCCATCAGGGACTCGAAATAATTCCCTGTGCGCCAGTGAACCAAATGAATCAGGGAGAGGGATGGGGGAACAGGGATTTTGTGGAACAGAGCCAGAATCAACTCTGGATATAAACCCCTGCCCAGAAAGAAGCAGGAAGTGTTGAGGAATGATTAGAGGAGAAAACAAAGGGCAAATTACCCCCAGGGCAGGAATGGGAAGCACCCCGGGGCTGGCCGGGCTCCTTGGCTTTGATTATTCCCGGGACTCTCCTCGCTGGGGCCTCCAGGCGATGAGTTCCTCACTTCTCAGTTTTGGGAGCACATGTCATAGTTGAGGTTCATTAATCTCCCCCCCGCCAGCGTCCTTGATGAGTGATTTTAATTTTGCTGCCTCTCGGGTTACCCTGAGCCGTGAGGAGGTTTAAAAACATCCCCGGGTTGGGGCATTTTGATTTTCCCGTTTAGGATCGAGGTGCAGCCTCTCTGAGGGCGGATCCTCCCTGTGCTCAGACACGCTCGTTTTCCTGGGAAAATCCCTCTCCTTGGGTTTCTTCAGCCTCGCAGCCTTTAGGGGTCACTCCTAGCAAGATTTCCATCATTTCCCTGCAGCCTCACGAGGCAGAAATGTCCTGGAAGAGCCAGCGGTGGCATCAGCACTCCTGGTGTCCCAGCGGGTCTTGTGCCGAGGATTCCCAGTTTCCCGTGGCTTTGCCTGGGTGTGATCCTTCCCTTCTCTTCTCCCGAGGAAGGAGGCAAATGGAAACTGCATCCTCCCTCACTCCAGAAGGCAAAGGATGAACAATCCAGGGCATCCAATGCCGGTGTCATTTTGGGATGAAAAACCTCGCAGCGCCGCCCTAAGGACATCCCAAATTCCATCTCTGCGCTATCCAGCTTGAGATGGGCTCAGTAAGGAGGGATGAATTGGCTGGGAATGGGAATAACAGCAGGGATCATGCACTGTCCAGTTTTTCCCCCCAACATTCCCCTAATTCGGGGTTTTCTGTCTCTCAGAGTCCCGTGCCGGGGTTTAAAAGATGAGATGGAACCTGTGGCTCGCTCTCCAAAGGTGTTTATTCTATTTCTGATCTCAAGGCCTCACAGCAGCCTCAGTGCACTGAAGGAAAGCAGCTACAGGAACATGGACGGAGAGTCCAAGGTAGTTTTTAAAGATTTCTAATCCAATTAACTCTAAAAACGTGCTGTATTTACAGTTTTGTGCCAGTTACTGTCACCTATTCTAAACACGCAATTTCTACATCAAATCCATCCCACCAATGTCTCTGTGCCACCGTCACAGCAGGAAATGGAGCAGACCAAGAGGAGGAAGAAGAAGAAGAGACACTGCCCAAAATTCTCCATCTTGCTCTGATCTACTTCCATACTAAAAACCCCAAATTACAAATTTTCACCCTGTGACAAACTAAACTACTATTTATTTTAAATCTTTGTTGTTTTCAATCCATCTCTGAGTGTTGGAAGTTTTTCCCATGGACTGAGGTCAAAGGCAAGGCTTTCCTGGGGTCCCAGGCAGGGTCTGGGAGCCCCCGGGGCAGTTCCAGAGGTTTTCCACATGCCCTGGACTCCAACAATGCACCTTTCCCAGCAGGACACAGAGCAGGGATTTTCCTGCTTTATCCCCTTGGTGGCTACCATTGGCTACATCCAGAGTGACAATTTCAACAGCGAGAGACAACGTTCCTGGGCAGTGGAATTTGATCATCTGCTCTTTTCCATTGGGCCCAGGCCAGAACAGTCTGGCTCCAGGGGTTTGGGGTGGGGGTTCGGCTCTGAACAGCCTGACCTGCTTGAAGAGATCCCTGATCTTGCAGGGGGATTGAGTTGTTCCAAGCGCCATCCAACATGGCCTCGGACACTTCCAGGGATGGGGCAGCCACAGCTTCCCTGGGAACTCTATTCCAGAACCTCACCGCCCTCACAAGGAAGAATTTCTTCCCAATGTCCCATCTATCCCTGCCACCCAGCAGTGGGAATCCTTTCCCCCTTGTGCTGACACTCCAGACCCTTTTCTGAAGTCCTTCTCCAGCTCCTCTGGAGAGGCACTGGAAGAGGCTCTATGTCCTCCCTGGGGTCTTTTCCTCTCCAGGTGAGTACCCCCAGTCCTCCCAGCCTGTCTCCAGAGCATTCCCTATCCCTACACATCCTTGCCCCCCAGGTCAGCAGCCCCCATAACCCTCAGGGAGTGGTTATCACCCTTGGAGAAGCAGTTCCCATCCTGGAAAGGCAACATTCCCAAGGGCACAACACTCAAAACCCCAAACTCCTCCAGCTCCCAAACTTTAGGCTCCAGTGATGCCAACGGGGTTGTCCGGCACAGAGGGATGGCAGGAGGGGAAGAGGATGTAAAGCCAGTGTTTGCCTTGGGATCCCTATTGACAGGATTTCCTGGACAGCCCAAAGGCCCAAATAAAGGGAATTGCTCAATAAGGAGAAATAGACAATTAGACTCCACAAAATGTCACAGCCAGACACTCCCAGCAGCAGCCAGAGGCTGGCTCAGGATCCCTACTTGCTCCCAGAGGAGAAGCGGCTGTGGAACAGGGAAAGGCCAGGAAAACTGGTGCTGGTACCAGTTTGCCGAGGACAGTTTGGGCTGTCCCAGGCCGTGAAAGTGAGACAGTGGCTCCTGGCAGAGCTCCAGGACTGGCACAGCAGCGCTGGAGTGAGTGCGGAGACTCTGGCAGGAGGGATATCCAGGGGCTGTCCACGCATCCTTGATGTGGGATGCAGGATGGAGTAGCCATGCATGTGCAGGAGGGGTGAGACGGAAGATCCAACAGCCTGGGGAAGGGACAGGCAGCATTTAAAGCCCCACTGCCACATCTCTGGAAGTGTCCAAGGCCAGGCTGGATGGGGCTTGGAGCAACCTGGCCTAGTGGAAGGTGTCCCTGCCCACGGCAGGAGGGTGGAATTTGGTGATCTTGAAGGTCTCATCCAACCCAAACCATTCTATAACGATTATATGGAAACAGAGGGTTGTGGTGAGGTCTGATTTGTTCTCTCTCAGTGTTGCAGTGATCCTCAGCGATTGTCCTGATCCCACAGCCCTGCCGTGCTGAATGGCCCAGTCAGGTGGAATTCCACTGATCCCAGCCCCACCTGTCCCTCCAGGATGAAACCCTAGCTCGGTGTTGGGCCTTCTGGCCGTGCTCGTTTGGAGCCTGATAGATTTTGCGCCCCTGCCCGAGCAGGGATCGGCCGCTGGAGCCTCGCACTTCCCTGTGCCAGGTCCCGGCGGTGTAAGCGGATCCCTGCAGCTCACGGCTTGTTATGTTTCCCAGCACAGTCTGTGCCGGTTAATTTGTACCTCCAGGAATTTGGAGATGCTCCTTCCAGCAGGGAGGCCCCTGGGTAAGACATGGCATCTTCTCTCCATGACGTAAGCCCTCCCCGAGCCAAATAGCTCCGCTCTCCAGCACGGATCATGGGATCGTTTAAGCTGCAAAACTCCTTAAGGACCGTCTCATTTCCTGCTGCAAAACTGCACCTTGGAACCTTCACCCTTCTCCACCCTAGGGGTGTGAAACTTCATTGTGGAGGTGCAGGAATGGTGGGAATGATGCGAGTGCCTCGTGGTCGGGGCGCTTCCTTTGGGATGACTCCATGCTCCGGTGGATCTCCCGCTGCAGGACCACTGGTAACCCTGGGGGAAGCCCGTGGGTGGGGGCTGAGGTCCCAGCAGGAGCTGGAGATGCATCGGGTGTCAGCCCTGGGTGCCAGCCAAGGTGTCTTCTAACAGCACCCCGGGGACCTGGCGCTGCCCTCGGGGCGAGGGAGCCAAGTGTGAGGTGCCCTCAGGAGGGGAGGAACAGCTGGGGGACAGGCAGGGGACATTTGAGAACCAGCTCCCTGCAGCCCAGGAGGCCCTGGCCGAGATGGAGCTGCCAAGCAGGTCAGGAAGGATGGACACCTCCCCTCTCTGGCACTGGGAAAGGACCAAAAGGGTTTTTGTATGGCCTGGATGAATGTCCAGGCGCCTGGAGGATAGTTTGGAGCAGCTTTCCCCCCTGAGGCCAGGCACATGTTAGATTTGGAGCCTCGGCTTCCCTGCAAAATCCCACAAATTTCCCCACAAATCCTGTCTAGGATCCTATCCTGCTCTTTACAATTCCCTGAAAATAAGACCCGAAGGTTCCTCCTTTTGCTGTTTTCTTCTCCCACCATCCCTGACTTGCCTGTGTTCAACAGGGTCCACCTGAAGTGCTGATGTCTCTCTGCCAAGGCTTTTCTTCGTCACTCCAAAGGTTTTTATCCTCATCCCATTTCCTGTTTTTTTTTTTCCCTGTGTGTATTCCTGAAGTGGTCCCTCCTCCATGAGATAAGCCCAAGGTTTCTGTAGAATTGTTTGGGTTGGAAGGGACCTTTAAAGGTCATGCTATTCCAAACCCCAAACCCTCTCGGCTTCAATTAAATTGTTCAAGAAATCATGGAACGGTTTGGGTTGGAAGGGACCTTAAATGTCATCTAGTTTCGTCCCTCTGGCATGTCCCCCAGCAGGGACACCTTCCATTATCCCAGGTTGCTCCAAGCCCTGTCCAACCTGGCCTTGGACGCTTCCAGGGATGGGACAGCCACATTCTGGGGAATCTGTTCCCATTCCTCACCACCCTCACATGGAGGATTTTTTTCCCTATATCCAATCTGAACTTACTTTCTGTCAGTCTGCAGCCATTCTCCCTTTTCCTTGTCATTCCGGGCCCTTGCAAATCGTTCCTTTCTGTCTTTCTGTAGATCCCTTCAGGTACTGGAAAGCTGCAATTAGGTCACCCCAAAATCTTCCCATTTCCTCGCTTTATGGTCGCCCAGATCCTCCCATTCAAGATTTCATCAGGGTTAAACCAAGCACCAAACAAATCACTCCTGGCTCCTTCTGCAGGATTGTCCCCACCATCCCATCCTCAGACTGGAATTCTGTGGAGATTGTTAATCATAGCTGCAATTCCCTCTGGAATGATGACTTTTCCCTGTCCTCTCACCGGTCCTTTGTGTTCCCACATCACCCTCCCCCCCCCAGCAGCATCTCTCTCCAGCCGGGAAGTCTAAAATCCAGGTCTCCTGAAGGAAGTGGAATCGCAAGGGTCATTTTTGCCTCTGCAGATGCTAAATCGTGCTCTGCTGACTGCTGGAAAACCTTTCCCTCCCCCTCCCGATCCACGCAGAAGTTTTGCAACAGCAGCAAATCCCTTGATAACCCGCCTGTGCTGGAAGCAAAGCCCTCCCCAACTCAGCCCACCAAGAAGTGCAGAACATCAGCTTCCGTGATATCCCTCTGTTTCCCTCTTTTTCTCGGGAGCTCCAGGCAAGGGACAGACTTCTGAGCCAGGCTCTTTCTTCAGGTCCTAATTCAGGGCCCTTTGCAAAAGGATTAGTTTCTGTTTGAAGGGGTTTTTTTCCTGCTCCAGGGTAGTATCCAGGCAGGAGAAGCCAGTTAAGGGAGAGGGGAGCCTCACAGTGTCCATTTCTGCTCCCTTTTCCCAGTCAAACTGGCAGCCTGGGACGGATCAGTGGGACCAGGGTGCTGGACCCAAGATTATCTCTCCACTCTTCTCTGAGGGTTGACTTGGGGCAGGTGAGAAGAAAAATGGAGACTCACCTCACCCGCTCCCAGCTGACTTCCAGGTCCCTCCATATCCTCTCACCCTTTGTTTTTCCCTGGATGGGACTTATCCATCCCCACTGTTGTTTTTCTATTCCCAGCCCCTGTCAACAGTTCCCTGACCCTGGTGCCAAGTGCATGGTCCAGCCCATTTCGGTGCTGCCACACAGCCTCACATCCCAAATCCCAGTGGCTCCAATCCACGTGGCCTCTTGGGACAGCTCCAGACTCCCTTTTGACGACAGCCCCAAACTCCCTTTTGGGAACAGCTCCACCCAGCAGTGATGCTGGAGGTTTTGTCCGTAGTCCCAGCTGCCCGAGCATCTTCCATGCTTTGCAAGCCAGGCTTCTCACTTTTTCCAGCAGAGAGGGATCCATGTTCTTGGGGACAGCACGTGGTCTCATGTTGGGTCTCCACGGAGCTCCATCCACAAGATTAAATCCGGTTGTGAATTCTTAAGTTGATCTGTGGCTTGTTTTTCCTCATTGTTGGCTTCTGGTGGAAACTCCTGGCTCAAAGCCTTGTGTCCAGACCTTGTGCTAGTTTAGGATAAAGGATTGCAATTCCAAGGATAGGCCTGTGGACACTAAACTGGCTGTGAGAAACTCCTCTTCCATATCTTCCATTCCATGAAGTGGTGTCTTCATCTGGGCTCTGATGTTTACTGCATGGACCCTTCTTTTCCAAAGGAAATTCCTGCAGAAGGGTTTGATGGAGACTGGGATCATCATCCCAAAGCTGAGCTTGAAGGAGTAGGAAAGAGAGGCAGCCCCTCCCACAACAATTCCATGGATTCCACAGTGGAGTGCTGCTTGTGCTTTGCTGCTGTTTTGTCCCAGCTCCTCTGTCCTTCCACATTGTCCTGATGATCTCAAGCATTCCCAATCTCAAGGAGTCCCCCCAGGAGGCACACTTGGGTTGGGCTCTCTGGCTGTTATTCTGGCCTTGCCCTAATGGATTCATGGTTGGACTCGGTGATCTTAGAGGTCTTTTCCAGCCTAAAGGATTCTGTGTTTTCCATGGTGATTCCTGTTTTTCTCCCTTGTTCTTCCCAGGATTTTAGTGCTGTTGGGAAGCAATCATTACGGTATCGAAGCTTCTCCAAGGCCACCACCAGCCACGTCTCCATTCTCTCACATTCATATCCTGAATTCATTGCACAAAATTACAGAATGGGAAGCAATCATTATGATATCAAAGCTTTTCCAGGGCCACCACCAGCCACATCTCCATTCTCCCACATTCTCATCCTGAGTTCATCGCACAAAATCATGGAATGGGAAGCAATCATTATGATGTCAAAGCTTTTCCAGGGCCACCACCAGCCACATCTCCATTCTCCCACATTCTCATCCTGAGTTCATTGCACAAAATCATGGAATCTCCTGGCTGGGAGGGTCCCACAAGGATCACTGAGTCCCGCTCCTGGCCTTGCACGGGACAACCCCAACAATCCCACCACGTCCGACTCCATTATTACCTAAATTGCTGGAAGTTTCTGAACTGCCTAGAAGGTGCTACCTTTGGCCAGAACTGCTTTAAACCCTCAGCTCAAATCCCTGTGGTCCCACAACGACTGAGTGGCTCCATCAGGTGAACGTTTTCCCATTTCCTCCGGCTTTTATCTTTGAATAAACCGCGCAACACCCTGTGGAATTTCCTTCCCTCCCTCCACCGCTTGTGCCTGGCTCTTCCTGCTCTCCAGCTGAGGTGAGTGCAGCCGTGGGTCAAGTGCAATCATTTTTATAGAGCTGGGGATCAATAACTGCTGGAGAGAAATGCTGTGTGTCAGAGTCCCCTCGGATCCTGGAAAACCAAAGGAACACTACATGGAGGAGCACTTACTGTATTACTGCTGCAGGCAGATGGAGCTCGGTGCCAGAGGCTTGGCAGAGCTCTGGAAGTGCTGGAAGGATTCATGCCCAGCCTCTGTGGGAATAGGGAGAACATTCCTGCCCTGCACAGCCCTTCCTTCTTCCCGTCTGTCCCAAGGAACATCACTGTTTTACAAACACCATCTGCAAGAACACCCGAGAATCTGTGGCTTCATCCCAAGCTGATGCATAAAGCAAGGAAAACATGGATACACTTAGATTTAACACCATTCTGCCCCAAAAATTCTCATTGGGAAGTTTTTTTAATGGTTTATGGGTTTTATTGCCTGTTTGGGCCTGCTTTGCTGCTGTGGGCCGCTGGAAAAGCTGTAATTTCCATGGATAGACACCTAGTTGTGATCCCTGAAAAACCCTGTGGGACAAAGTGTTGGATAAACATCAACAGAAAAACTCCGGGAATAATCCGAGGTGGCTAAAAATTCTCCTGGGATGGAACCAAACTTAATTTGGGTAATTGGTGGCTTGAAGGGCAGGAAGAGGGGATGAGATGGAAGTGCCATCAGGTGACAAGTGTCCTTTTCCTCTCACACGGCACTTGGTGCACCACAGGCCATCTGTGAGTGGTTATGGATGTGTGGGGTTTGTCCAAGCATTCCCAGAGCTTTGTCACCTGCGTCTTTTGCCTCCTTCTCCTTTTCCCATCTCCGTCCCCCCTGTAGTTATTCCAGTGGAGCTGGGCTCAGGAAATCAGTGAGGGAGGTTTCTAAGAGATTCTTGTTCTACGTGGAGAAGAGGAGCTCGTATCTCTTTCCCCACCTCATTCATGGTTGTGCTGTCCAGACTATCCTGAGGATGAATCCAGCTTTAGCCCTCTATAGCCTGGTCCAGCTTAATTTGGGAAATGAAAATTGATGCTTGGCTTGGTAAGATGCAGCATCATCAGCTTAACGCAGGAATCCAAGGAATGAGCAATTAGTCATGGATGGGACTGCCACCCATCCCTGCGTATCTTCCTCTCTCTTCCTGGTTTTCCGTGGTGGTGGTTTGGTGTCCCTGCAGTGAGAGTGGAGGAACTGGGGAAGCACAGGTCATTGCCAGGTGTGTTGAGTCTCTCTGTTTTAGAATTAGGGTTTGCACAAGAAGAACTTTATAGGACCACCCTTTGGAAAGGGGAATTCTTCTCCATTCCAAGAGAGATCAGTTCCCGAGCTTTGTTCTCTCCCATCCTGTTGCTCCACATATCAGAATAGGGATAGAGTCCTAAAATCCTGGAATAATTTGTGTTACAGAGGAACTTTAAAGGCCATCTCATTCAACCACCGTGCAGGGAGCGAGGAGACCTTCAAGCAGATCAGGTTTCTCAGAGCCCCATCCAACCTGACTCCGATTTTTTCCAGGGATGGGGCATCCACCTCCCTGGGACTGTGCCAGTATTTTTCCACCCATTCCAAGCAGAAGAATTTTAGGGAGCCTAAATGTTTTAGGTCTGTCTGAGAACTGAAATGCGCTGACAGGAGGAGTCAGGGTGGGGTTGGGAACCCATCGATCCCATCTCCATCCATTTCTGGAGACCATTTCCATTCACCCATCCATCCATCCATCCATCAAACCATCTCCAATCCATCCTCTCGGTGCTGCACAGGAAGTTTTGACAGGCAGAGATGGGAAAGTGCCAGGTCATCACTTCTGTTATTGTTGCAAATGAATTTTATGGATGGATATTTACATCTGACTTTATGACCCGCTGCTTTCTACTCAGGAAAGACATTTAAATCCATAGGAATGATCTCCAGGGCCATGGTTTTATCAGACAGGACAAGTCTGAACAGAATGGATCTTCAAGCCTGGAATTTCACTGGTTCTGTTTCCTTCCAACATCACCATGCCACGATTTTGGCGGAATTTCCATGCTGATTCCTTGTGGCAGAGGTTGCGCTTGGATCACAAGTGGGAATGTGCCTCCTCTGCCTCTTTGCCCCCACGAGACCCTTTAAGGGCATCTGAATCTTGTACCTGCTCTGAGCAAGGCTGGTGTCAGCCATGGGTTCATTCCCACGGGATATTTTGTGTCTGAAATCTCCCTCCCCACTTCTCCCTCTCCTTCTGGATTGGGAGATTGGGGTGGGATGTGTTCCTCCCCCTGCCTCCCTAAGCTCCCCTTTCCACCTGGATGGTGGCTTTCTGAGTCTGAATCCATCTCCTGAGCACAGGGTGGGTTTCTCCTGCTCGTTCCTCATTTGGACCTGATTCCCTCATCCCGAGTGCCCACGAACTCCTTATTCCATCTCATCCTTACCTGAGCGAGTTTGGTTCTTCCATGATGAGCAAAAAAGACTAAACTTCACCGCCTTCCCTTCTCCTGCTCCTTGCTGGAGCTCAGCTAATGGACATCCAAGTCCTGGACCCAATCCTGATGGATTTTGGAAGAGACGGAGGCTGTGTCCAGGGTACAAATCAGGCTCTGGAGTGGGAGATGTTGTCCCAGGGCATCCTGCCTACGCAGCTGTCCCCTCACCTGATGTCCCCAAACCACAGTGGCATTGAGCAGCTCACACCACCCAGCTGTGCTCCCTGAGCACCTCCTCAGCCCTGGTGAGACACATCTGCTGCTATGTCCAGTTCTAGGCTCCTCGGGACAGGATGGACATGGAGCTCCTGGAGCAGGCCCAGAGGAGGGCAACAAAGATCATGAAGGGACGGGAGCATCTCTCTTGCGAGGAAAGGCTGAGGGAGCTGGGGCTGTTCAGCCTCAGGAGGAGACACAGCTGAGAGGGGACCCCATTCCTGTCTGTCCCTGTCTGCAGGGAGGGCTCTGAGCAGGGACCAGGCTCTGCTCTGGAGGGCCCAGCAATGGCACAGGAGGAACAGATCCCAGGAAGTTCCACCTGGACACGAGGCAGAACTTCTTCCCTGGCAGTGACCAAGCCCTGAACAGAGACCAGAGAGGGTGTGGAGTTTCCGTCACCGGAGATATTCCAGAACCCTCTGGACACAATCCTGTGCCCTGTGCTCTGGGATGACCCTGCTGGAACAGGGAGTCGAGACCAGATGATTCCACTGTGGTCCCTTCCAGCCTGACCCATTCCATGATTCTGTGATTGCACATCGCTCCAAAATCTGGCACGAGCCAGCAGTGACCATGGCTGCACCACAGGCAGCTTTGGAGCTGGTGGGGAAGGTCCTGACCAGGCTGGGACAGGAATATCCAAACCCACAACCTGCTCTGCAGGCACTGGAAGCAGCAGGAAGCCGGGCACGGCCTCTCCCCCTCGGAGCCGGCAGTTAAATATTGACAAGGGAGGGCTGTTTTTAAGGGATGACTGATTTTATGAGCAATCATCAAGGAACGTGGGGATGTCACGAGCTCATCCAATATCCTGTCTCTGAGAGCATCCCCTCCCAGCTGCCTGGGAGGAAGGAGTCAGCCCCTGTAATGGACACTTATCCAATAATTTGCCAAAGGGGGCAGTTTCTTGCTAACCTCAAGCGGTTTGTGTTTGGCGTGTGGCCTGAAACACAACCCTGACATCCCTCATAAATATTTATCCCAGCTGCCGGAGCAGTGGAGGATGTGTTTGACCGCATCCAGCCTTTGTGGGAGTTTTCCAAGCACTTGTTTCAGAGAGCCCCCGTGGGCTCGGGGCAAAGGGCAGCTCCTGAGTCAGCTCCAATCTGCTGCCAGGGAAGCCTCCCGGGAGGAAATGCACCCGGGAACATGTTGGGGTGCGGTGGCTCCTCTGGATTTGAATACTAAGCAGGATCACGGCGTGGAATATTCAGTCACCGTCCCCAGTTGTCAGCAGAGGGCTTGACACCTTTTCTACCTGGCTGCTCCAGAGCCTGGTGGCTCGAGGACACAGGGGCTGGCAGAGGCCAGGATGATCTCTCCAGTAGTGGATGGTGCCACCACGCCACCAAATGTCACCCTCCGGGGCTCCAGCTGTGTGTCTCCAGGGATCAGGATGGGGATTGCCCACCAGGACTGGGAGGCCAGGGAGCAGGGATGAGGCTGGGGATACAAAGACCCCGGTTTTCCTGTGTTAGGGGGTTCTTTTGGCAAGGCATGGGAGCACCCGGGGCTCCATGGCAATCCTCTGTCCTGTCTCAGGGGACCCCGCTGTGTTTTGGAATACCCAGGCTGAGGGACCTGCGACAACCCTCCCATTCCCATCTGCTGATCCTTTGTGGGAATATCGCTTTGGTTTCTGCTCCCTGTTTTCCTCCCTGGGGTGCCCTGAGCCCCCCCTCAGGGACACACAGTGGGGAGCCACAGCAGAGCCCCAGGGCACCCTGGGCAGAGGCCAGCCCTGCTTGTGTCCCAAAGCTGGAGCCTCTCCCCTCCTGTTTTTGGACACATCCAGGCTCATCTGAGGTGCGGGGGTGCAAGGGTTAAGCCCTTGTCCTTTAGGAGCCATGAATTTACCTCCTCACTCAGTCCAGGCCCTCCACCCCCGGAGCAGCATCCAAGGAAAGCCTCCCTCCCCCAGCTCCTGCGGGCAGCCAAGCCTGAAGCCCCTCCGCCTTCCCACCGGCGGGGACAACGTTATTCTGCACCGAGGCAATTACCGCCATCTAATTAAAACCAAGGCGTGTGCCATCCCTCAATGACACGGCGGCGGGAGGTGGCAGGGAACAGGGAAGGCGGGGAACAGGGAAGGCAGGGAACAGGGAAAGCGGCTGCTCTGCCTTATCTCCCCCCATTTTTCCAGACCTCCCTCCCTACTTCCCTGTGGGACTTTGCTCCCCGGGAAGCTCAGGAAGGTGAGCAGGAGAGAGGGGGGAATGGGAGGATGGACAGGAAAGAGATGGATGCCGATGATTTTGCGGGAGGCGCCTCTGGAGCATGAGTGTGTAAGCTCTGGGGGGCTTTGTCCCAGTCCTCTCCTCCCACCCCTCCTCTCCAATCTTTTAACAGCCACTCAGCTCCAGAGGCTCTTGATTGACTTTAAATGTAATTAAATCGCAGGCACGCCGAGGATAATTCGGGGAGGTTTCACTGAGCGTCGGAGAGAGCGAGGCAGCGGAGACAGAGGGGTGCTAATAATGCACCTTTTATTGCCGAGCAGTTGTAAGAGGTTCAGGGAATAGGTGGAGAGGGAGAAGCCTTGGACCAGGCACGGGGATTGGGATCAGGGAAGAAGAGTCCGGGATTTTTAGGTTCAATCCCAAAAGTCCTCAGAGGGACGGGGGAATGTCCGGTGGTCAGTCAGCTGGGGCGTCCCTGCCACATTATCCCATGGGAGGGCTGAGCCTTTGGATCAATCCCCAAGGGATGCAAAGGTCCTCCCAGGCAATTAGTGCCAGGAAAAGAGGAAACAGGCTCACGTTCTGCCAGGGGAGATTCGGGTTGGACATCGGGAGGAATTTCATCATGGGAAGGGTTGTCAGGCATTGGATTGGGCTGCCCATGGAGGTGGTGGAGTCACCATCCCTGGTTGTGTTCAAGGAATTACTGGAGGTGGCAGTGGATCGGTCACAGGCTGGACAGGAAGGTCTTGGAGGTGTTTTCCAAGATTCTGCAAGAATTCTCTGAGAAAAGAGTGAATTCACCTTGCATAGTCAGGAATGCCCGACTCAGGATGAGATCTTTTTCTTTCATGGCACCATGTGGATCCTTGCTGTGTCCCATCACATGGGGAGGACAACTCTGCTTTAGGTCCTCTGGATAAACCCAGTTTTTCTAAACACCAAATCGGGTGATTTTTCCTGAACCGGTCTTTCAGCTGATGCTGATTTTCCCACTTGTCTATTTTATTTCTCTCTTTTTTCTTTATTCCTCCAGAAATTTCTGCTGCTGCCTTTAGAAGATAAACTGGGGAAACACGTCCCTTGGGAAGAAGTTCTTTCATGAGCTGAGCTCGGCTTCAGGCCGCCCCAAATCCAGGTCTGACAGCTCCATGCTTGGCTCGATCCAGGGAAGATCTGGAGACCTCCTAAATGGCAAGGAAAGACCCAGGGGGTCACTTGGTGTGAACCTCGTGGCACATCCAAACATTTTGCTGGAGAAACAAGAAGAACAATCTAGATTTCATCAATATGGAAAAACTCCCAACAGAAGCGGAGTGGGTTGAAGGTGACTTCGAGGTCCACAAGTGTTGGTGGCTTTGCTGCCACTGCCTTGTTTGGGGATGATGTTGGTTGCAAAGAAGGGTCCAGTGGTGCCATGGCACCCTCCTGTCTCTAACTAGTTTTACACAAGTCTACGTGAGTCTCATTAAGTTGTGCTTAAGTCTGGTGAGGCCTGGGGAACGTGTTGTTGGTCCACACTGGTGGGCTCTGACAATAACACGAGACAGAACCTCCTCTTCCACCTCCATTTTTGTCATTTGTCACATCAGGCCATGCTGCCTCGGTTTGAGATTCACAGGTGAAAACACGGGATGGGGGTGTGGATGGGTATTTCCTTGGAAAGAGAGCACGGCTGAAAGGTTTGGGAGTACAGGAGGTCTGGCTTTCAGCAAGGAGGCATCTCAAGTAGCATTTCTTGTGGTAGAAGCTGGTTCAGGGGCTGTCTCCGGAGGAGGGAACATTTCACAATTTGTTGCATGAGAAGCAGAAGTTGCCTGGAAGGGGGAGCTCTGACCCCCTGCAGAATTAGAGTTGTCCTTCAGAGGAAGCCCACAGGGTGTTGAGACCCAACCAGTCCATCTTCTGTCACCTGCTGGTTGGTCCTCTTCCTAAATGCCCAGATTTGGAGGCCTGGCTGGGCCAATGCGGCACCTTGCGTGGCGCTTCGCTGTTTGGAACAGTAAAAACACCTCTCCACTGGTGTCTTAAACTGGGAGAAGATCCTTCGACCAACCTAGAGCAATCAGCTGAACTCCCTCAAGATTCATTTCCCTTTGATGTTCTTGGTATTTTGTTCCTCTGGCCACCACGGGACCACCCGCAGCTCATGGAGCAGAAGGTGGGTGCTGCAGCTCCCATCTTCTCCCAGAGAGCTGATCTACGGGTCCAGGAAAAGCAATTCCAGGTGTGGAGTGGGTCCCCGTGCCTGGTTAGGCCAGGCAGAGCCCGCTGGAGCATCTGATGGGGCGGGGAGGGGGTGGGGAGCAGATTAAAATTCTCGTTTCTTCACGCTGGGTGAGAACGCTACAGTGGATTAGGCCGGGAGCTGCTCCTGGCTGCGGTGCTGTGCTGAATTAGCAACATGTTTGAATGAGATAAAAGGGGCAGCTTTACCCCAGCGCCCTCGTTCCGCTAATCCCACTACAGCTGTGAAATGAAGAGCAGCAGATCGGCTTTAGTCCCTTCCCTGACTATTTCCTACCCTCGAGACTGAGGCGGCTCCGCTCGGCTTTACCAAACCTGGCCCCGCAGGCGGATTCCTGCTCTGGCCGGATGCTCCCTTTGCTGTGCCGGGCCCTATCCCAGGACTTCTTGGGATGGGGGAACTCTTGAAAAATCGGAGAGTGGGGTTGGTTGCCCTGGGAGAGGTCTGACAACCTTGACAAGCCTTACAAGATTCTGTGCTGCCGTGGCGCGTGGCCACCAATGTGCTGGAGCGGGGAAAACTCAAGCAGGTGACTTCAACGGCATGGAATGGGTGGGCTTTTCTCCTGCTTTTCCCTGGGAATCTGTCGGGAAACTAAATGGAGGATGCTGTGCCCACCCAACCTCCACTTCACTGACAATGCTGTACCCCTGTGGTGGCACCTCTTGCCTGTTCATGGATGTCCCAGACTGGGACTGGTCACAGCTCCAGGGACATGGACAACGTCTCCTGGTGCTGGAAGTGATCCCACCAGTGCAACTTCATCTTTCAAGTGGGTGCCAGTGTGGTTCTGACCCCTTTTTCACACGGGGGCGTTTGCAGTGTTGGGATAACTTGGGACCACAAGACCCATCTCCCCTCATGTGAAGAGAAGTTTGTACAGGGAGATGAGAGAAGGAGACTGTAAATAGCCAGGTAAAGATCTGAGAGGTCTTTAAAAATAATCTTGACAATGTTCAAAAAGGATCTTGGAGGTCTTTTCCAACCTCAACGATTTGGAGGTGATAGAACTTGGAAGAAAGGGTCACATCCAATCTTTGGGTCTGTTGACCGACTCCTGAAATGGGTTATCTCCTTCTTATCAGCGAGCCAGGAGTCACAACAGCTGGATGTCACTCCCCTGGCGCTGGGGAGCTCAGCTGTGTCCTTGTCCCAGTCACTTAAAGGCTGGAATTCATCCCTTCTCTTTTGGGAGTTGTCACACAGGTGTAGCCATTGGGATGATGGTGCTTTTATGCTCCTGCACATCCAGGAGTTTAAATCTGTGCCATCCGTGGAGCTGAAGGAATAAATTATCCACTTGGATGGAGTTTTCTGCCCTAGGAAGAGTGGAAAAATTCCCTCAGCTCTGCTAACTGGATCAGCTGGTGCAGCCATGGGAAAGAGGCGTCTCCACTGCAGACATCCCATTTAATCCCATCAAAACACCTTTTATCCACATCTCCGTAACATGGGTAGGAAAACAAACCCGCTGCAGCATCAGATCCATCTGTTTGCACAGGAATCATGAAGATTTGGAAGCTGGATGAAGTTTGGTGGGCTTTTCCTCAAAAATCTGTATGGATCCAGAACTAGTTCAGCTGTAAATTGTTCTTCCAGAGGAAGGTTCAAGAGAGCCCACAAGGAATCTCATGGAGCTTCATCCTTACTCCTGCCAAATGAGAGACTTGACCGTTCTTGAATTATTCTTCTGCCGCAGTCACCTCAAAATCCAAAGCTTTTTGTGTTCCATGTTTTCAACTCTGGAAGAATGCCACTGCCTTTCCCTTCATGGCTCTGTGTCTTTTGATCACTGTTTAGAAGGTCAACAACAACAGTGGGGGTTCCAGCCCCATCCCTGCTTAAATCCTGGCATTTCCCAACAAGATAATTGGGCAGAGAGAATTGATTCAGGTGATCTGAACATCCAAGACATCTCTTGGTGACTCATTTTTGTCCTGCTAGGGGGGACACTTGAGCCTCTTAACCTCTAAACCGGCAAATCCAACCTGTGAAGTGAAAGTTGAGCTCAACCTCCAAAACCTCAATTCCCACCTCTGAGCTGGATGTTGAGCTTTCTAGCCTCCAAAACAGCAATTCCCACCTGTGAAGGTGGAGGTGGAGCATTCCAGAATCCAAGAGTGCACAAACCCATCTCCTTTTCTGACCCAGAGCTGGAATTAGATTATGTTTTCCTGCAGGTGTGGCCTATTTTCAGCACGATGAGCACCAAAATGTCTCTATGATGAGGAACTCTGATCCCATCTTCTCAGGGTGTGTCTGATCCCAGGTGCAGCCACTGAAAGTGAGGATGATGAGGGCGATATGGCCCCGACCTGGGTTTGCATTTTGGGTTGGATTAATAGAATCGTGGAATCACTGAGCATGGAAAAGCTCTGCAAAGCCAACCTTTGACAGAACACCACCACATCGAACGGATTTCAACTCCCTTAAAATTATTTCGGAAGTGAATTATTTTGGCACTGTGTTTAAAGCTGAAGGCGACACTGGGTCCCTTGGGAAGAAGGGATGGTGCTGTGATGGTGTCCTGAGCAGAGACGACACCTTGCACAAGAATCCCAGCTCCTCATCCACTGGATAATCAGATGAAGGTGCGATCAAAATTTCCACTTCCATCCCAAAAGACGGAGCCTGTTTGTGTGTGATCGCCTGCAGTACCTTCCCCTCTGCATCCCGCATTCCTGGGAGAGGTGGAATCCTTCACATCCTCCATTTCAAAGACGTCTCTATTAACAGGACAATGGGAGAATAAGCACTTTCCTTTATTCATTTCCCCGCTGTCTGATAAAATCATATTGATGATAATTTTCCTTTAATGGACCATTTGCAGTAATTATGATGCAGAGGGTGAGTAATTGGAGCTGACGCCCGATGCCTCCTACGGAACTCGGCAAACTTAATTCACTCCATTGTCTGGGAGAAGGGGAGGGAGAGGAGGGAGACGGAGGGGAGAGGCCAATCCCACGGGCCCCTCTCCCCTCCCAAAATGGTCAGCAGAGCAAATTATTGCTCCTTCTGCCTCTGTAGGATTTGCTTCAGTGCATCAATTTGTGCCTTTCCCTTTCCTTCCCTTTCCTACCAATTCCCAATTTCGCATTCTCTGTCCTATTGCCTCCATGTTCCCAGTCTTCAAGCTCCAGAATGATTTCTGCGTTGTCTGTTGAGTGCTTTCCCCCATCACTCACCAGCACGTTCTTCTCTTGGATGTGCCATGGAATAACAGAATTTTTTAGGTTGGAAAAGCCCTCCGAGATCACGGAGTCCAACCATTCCTCAGCACAGCCAAGGCCGCCACTAACGCGTCCCCAAGTGCCACATCCACGTGGCTTTTGAATCCTTCCAGAGATGGTGTCCAGCCTGTGCCGGGGCTGGAGAGCCTTTCAGTGAGGAATTTTTCCGTAATATCCAACCTAAACCTGCAATGGCACAACTTGAGGCCATTTCCTCTTTCTTCCGTGTCCTGTTTGTTCCCTGGGAGCAGATCCCAGCCCCCACCTGTCTCCACCCTCTTTTCAGGGATTGCAGAGAGTGAGAAGGTCCTTCCTTTTCTCCAGGCTTTTTTTTTCCCCAGGTCCCACAGCTGCTCCTCACCAGATTTGTGCTCCACACCTTTGTCTTCCTTTAAAAAGCCCAATATCCTTGGGATAGGCCCATACACAGGCTCCCTGCACCATTATCCCATCCTGAAGGTCCTTCCCTCTGGGTCGTTCTCTGCAGGCAAGAGGAATGAGACACTGGAAGACACCTTGGTGGAAAAAACCATGTTTTCTTGCTGTGGTTCAGCCCTGAATTCCATGGGAAAGCTCTGGCTGCGGCCAAAACAAGGAGCTGTGCTCCAGAGGAAAAATAAAGCATGGAATGATCTGATGATCTGTGAGTAAAAAGCATCCTTGACTGGGAGAAGGGAATTGGGAAAAATTCCGTCCTGGATTTGTAGCTGTTGGTTTAAGTCTCTTTGGAATTGTCCTGGTTTAACCCCTCAATGTCACGCAGCCACTTCCTCAATCCCCATCAATTCAGTGGGATAGAGACAGAATTAGGAAAAAAAAAAAGCACATTTGGACAATTTAGATAAAGACTGCTGGATAGGACAGAAAACGAAGGGAAAATAATGATAACAATCCTAGAATTCCAGAATGGTTTGGGTTGGAAGGGACCCTAAAACTCATCCAGTTCCAACCCTCCACGGACAGGGACACCTTGATGACCTGAAGCTGGAGGTGGGATGAAGTTGTGGACCTGGATGCTCTTGGTAGTGATGCAAAAGGCTGCTCAAATCCTCGGGGTCATCCAGTGGGAGGTGAGGCTACAGGGAAAACAGGGAAATTTGGACAAGGAGAGAATGAGTGTGCGTCGCCTTAGAACAGACATAAAAACATCAGGTTCATCAGTACCCTTGGAATCGGATTGAGATGGAAATGAACATTTCTCTACGCATTCCAGCAGATTGACTCCTTGGAAAAAATGATGGAGGGCATTTGAGCAATTGGGATCTCAACAATTGGTTGCAACACTTAGTTTTAGTCGGGAGCGCTCCAAGTTGGCTCCAAGTTTGGTCTTTTTTTTTTTTTTTTTAATTCGAGATGAATTTTTAGAGTTGTTCTCAGCTGCAAAATGAAAATGTCTCTTTTTAATGCATTTCCTTCTATTTTTAATTTCTTGGAATCAGGAAGGCATAAGCACTGAAAATTCAGTGGAATTGAAATGTGGCTGAGAAACGCATCAATATTGTTAAAACTCCTATTTTTTTTTTTTTTTTTTGGCTCTAAGAGATTTTTCAAGAGAAAACTTCTCCCCAAGCTCTGCTCTCTGGGAAATTTGGAGTGATAAATTTTGTAGTTATGAAAGACCAATGGATGTCTTTGTGGGGAACTCTGGGAGAAAAGCAAACCTCCCCCCATCTCTGCCTCATTCTCACCGAGGAATTGCCTCCGTGTTCAGTGTTTTCTCCCAGGTTTCATTTCTGGAAATTAGCTGTTAAGAGGGATGAAACTCCTGGATTTTCTCCTGTGTGTGGATCCCACTCTCTGCCCATCCATCTCTCTCCATTTCACAGAGCTAAAGCAGCTGTTTATCCCAGCTTTCCTTATGCACGGGAAACAAATCATGGGAAAATGAAATGTGGTGCTCTTGGAGACAATGGGTGAGCTTTGCCTCTGTTTCTTGGGGAACAAATCCTGAAAAAATGAGTTCTGGGACTCGGAGTGGGGTCTTCATGCTTCAGAGAGTTCCTGGAAAGACTGGGCATGGATTAGACCTGACAAGTGTCCTCTCCACCTGGGACAAATATTAGTCAAACATGAATGGCTTGAGGTGGCCAGACCCAACTCTTCATCCCTGAAAGTGTTCACAGGAAAGCTGGATGGAGTTTGGAGAAACTTGGGATAGTGGAAAGTGTTCAAGATCAGGTTGCCCGTCCAGCTTGGCCCTGAACACTTCCAGGGGTGGACCATCCCCAGTGCATCCACTCCTCATGGGAAAGGCAGCAGCCGATGTTTCCTTTGGAAACACATCATGCTTTCCCACCCCACGCATGGAATATGACCAGTCCCTCCCAAATCCCAGTGATTGTTCTGTGGGAATAAGCAATGTTTCCAAGAATTAATGGGAAACCTGCCCGTTAGCCCAGGAATTTAATAGGAATTTAGTCTGGTGTTGGATGCCAATTATTTTCGACTTTGCCCTTGGTGATGGGAAAAGGTGGATCTGGACCCAGTGTATGGTTGGTTGAAATTCCGTCCAAAACTGGGCACGTGCTGTGTTGGAAAAGGGTTTATTTAGGATTAATGGTTATTCCTCCTCTTGTCCAAAACTCTTTATAACTGGAAGGTTCTCCTTCAGGGGAGGCTGAAGGATACAGACTTTTCCAAGGCTGAAAAAAACCTTTGCTGTTTCTGACAGGACTAAAGCCAGCCCTACCTTTAGTCCAGACTAATTCTGAAAAAACATTATGGACGCCCTTTTCTTCCAAACGAGACCAAGCCATTCACAGCAAAAGGGATCACCACCTTCTCCCACAGGACTGTGGCATCAGTCCTAAAGCCCTGTGGAAGTTGGCAGTGCATATCAATAATTATGGGAAAATAAATTATAAGGATGGTACAATTATCCCAGAGCCAAAGGCAATAAACCCAGACACACAGAGTTAACGTGGAACTTAAAAGAAATCCAATATTTTAAGGTGGCATTTCCCAGGATCCAAAGAGCCCTTGGCCAGCCCCTCTGGAGTTCCAATCACATTTCAAATCACTGGAAATTGTGATAGAATCTGTATTTGCTTTTGCGGGATGGATAGGAATATTCTCCCTCTCTTTCACTCGGAAAAGCCTTTTTGAAATAATTAAGTTAATTTCCTTCTCTGATTTTTAGGTTTCTGATGGGGGAACCTAAATGTTTTTGTTTTTAATGACAAATAATGGCAAAAAAACCTCCCAAGAAGCTTAAAAAAGAAAAAAAAATTAAATCAAATAGGATATATTAAATTTTTCCGTAATCTGGGAGAAAGGATGAACTGGGGGAAACTGCAGCAGGTTTTTTGGGAAACTCTCCTCAGATAAATCTGATTCATTATCCTATGGAAATCTTCCACCTTGCACATCCCAGACATCTGGATGGTAAACATCTCCTGGGAAGGAAGTGGGAATAGGTGGGAAAGGATTAAGAGTGGCTGGGAACAGGCTGGAAGTGTGGTGAGATACTTGGATATGGTCTGGACTAAATCCCTAAGGGTGAATGAACAGGGCTGGATCCTGAGGGAAATCTTTATCTGTGTGGCTAAATCCTGGAGCAGGATGATCCCATCCAATCTGCCAGGAAAAGTGGCATTTTGGGGCCTCTTCTTCAGCTTGGAAGGCTGGGGCCCACCTGATTGAAGTGAAAACTTTAATCTCCAGAGTTTTGAGGGCGATGCAGGAGACCCGCAAATGTAGGATCCTTCCATCCTTTTTGGCCTCCACAGCCAGGACAAACTGGGAAAACAAACCTGCGCTGGAAATGCTGGATTTCCCAGTGGATCCCTTCTTTTCCTTTCCCCACACCGAAGAACTACTTTTTTTCCCCGTGTTTTTTTTTGTGTATTTGGGTGTTTTGTTTGGGGGGGTATTGTTCATTTGCTCTTTTGGGTTTTTTCGTTGTACTGTTTGCATTGGTTTTATTTTTTTTTCCATGGGTGTTATCCCTGGGCATGCTGATTATGGAATATCACCCAGTTTAGGTTCCAGCCCTCCCAGTTTTGGCCATTTTATTGATTTCTTTCCATGGACAAGTGGAAAATCAGGAAACTGACTCTGGACTAATCCTGGGGTAGCAAATCCATCCCGTGAATTCAAAGGAAGGAGCCTTATTCCACTCATTTCTTGATTCTGAGGAAAATTATCATAGAATCATGAAATAATTTAGGATGGAAAAGCCCTCTAAGATCACTGAGTCCAACCATTCCTCAGCACTGCCAAGGCCACCACTAAACCATGGATGTTAAATCCCTCCACCTCTACCCTGAGCTGGGTCACCCTTTCCATGAAGATTTTTTTCCTAATATCCAACCTAAACCTCCCCTGGTGCAACTTGAGGCCATTTCCTCTCATCCTATCCCTTGTTCCCTGGGAGCAGATCCTGATCCCACCTGGCTCCTCTCTCTGGGAGTTGTGGAGAGCCAGGGGGTGCCCCTTGAGCCTCCTTCTCTCCAGGCTGAGCTCCCTCAGCTCTCCCAGCCTCTCCTGGTGCTCCAACCCCTTTCCCAGCTCCATTCCCCTCTTGGGACATGCTCCAGCGTGTTTCTCCAGGGGGAATATTGTGGGAAGTGCATCAAAGGCTTTCCTAAAATCCGGGTGGATTCCACAGCTTTTCCCTCATCCATTAAATGTCACCTTGTCAGAGAGGAAGCATTGCACGTGACCCTTTCTGGGACGCTGCTATTCAGGAATGATTTTTTTTGTTTTGTTTTGTTTTTGGGAAAAGGAGTTGCCTTCCCAAGGGATGCTTGGACATGGTGAATCCTTTTTCCGCTCTGGGCTTTTCTGTTGGAAAGGGCAGGATCCTGACTGAGAGAAAACCCAAACCCTCCATTCCCACCTTGTTTGGGACCCTCTCAAAGCTTGGCTCCCTCTCCCTTCCCAAAATCTTCCCATTCCTGCTGTGGCTCTTAATGAGGATGGAGTGACTCATTGGGGATCCTGGATGTGTTTATAACCCGAGCCCACGGCTCGGAGCTGCTTCTCCTGATGATTTTAATCTCCTCATCCGTCTTTTCTGGTCAATAAACTCCCTCTCGAATCAAATTGTTACCGAACATATCCCGACGCTGATGTCCATCGGACTCCGGGCTCCAGCGGATAATGGAGTTTGTCATAATTAAGTGTCCTGCCTAATTAATTGAGTGGTCAGGATGCTAATTAGCCAGGTTTATTGAGACTGGAGGAGTATGAAGGGCAATACCACAGCTCATCAAAAGCACTGGGACTAGGAATAAAGCGCAGCTCCCTTCCCTTTCCAGGCAAATCCGCGGCTCCGGGGATTTATGGATTGGGAGATGGGGATGAGCAGGGTTGTGCTGGGCTTTGTTTCAGCGTGGCCAAGGTTTCCCAGCCTTTGCTCCCATTTTCCACACATTCCTGGAGCTCGTCCATCACGACAGCCCCGACTCAGGCGTCTCTCCACTCCTCATCCGACGCTCATTCCTGCATTCCCTGCTCAGATAAAGCAGGACTTCCAGTAGAAATTTGGGACACTGATGGCTCATATTTACACAGGAAATTCCCTGAATGGAAGTTCCTTGACTTTTCCCACCCTATCTGTTTCCCATCCTCTAATTCCCAATGTTCAAATCCTTTTTTTTTTTTTTTTTGGAAAGGTTTAACTTTAATTTTT
>WBMY01000924.1:74594-114915 GCA_013397315.1 Donacobius atricapilla
AATTCTTGGGCTTCAAGGCCCATCCCCATGATCCATTAAAAAAAAAAAAAAAAGAAAAGAAATTTTCTCTTTATATCCAAAACCTGGACAAGGATTTTCATAAGGAATCAAGAAAAAAATTGGGATCAGGCTGCTGAAGGATGATCTTCGTCTGGGATCTGGAATGGAGTCCTGGCTCTCTCACTGGGTTTCCGGATTATTTTAGGGAAGTTGGCCCGAGGGAATTTGAGTGTTGTATCCCAGTTCCTCGGCCAACCAAAGACCAGGAAATCCTTCAGGATCTCTCAAGTTTGTTTGCATGAGTGGCGGGATTGGGAAGAGAGGGAGTGCACTTAGGAAATGAAGGAACATTCAATATGGATTTGCAATTCTCTTTTTTGCAGCTTGAGGACTGGAGCATTCCCAGGGGGATTGAAATAAGAATTCCCCTGGGAGACACCCAAGGAGAACCAGGCCAAGGTCAGTACCTGTGTGGGGACTGAGGAGTTTTTATTCTGACTTTGCTTTTCTTTGGGAATGTTTAAAACTAGAGAAGTGGGATCTGTGGAGGCCAAAAATGAGTGTTGGAAGTGCAGCTGGAAATCTGGGAGTAATCCTGGAGTTGAAGATGCAAGAATTCCTCAGGATTACAGCCTGCTGCATGATAGGGGTGGACTTTGGCATTCCCCTGGGAGATCTTTTTACGGACTTTCCTACATTCCTGGGCTCAAGCAACATGAGTCAAAAGCCTCTCATGCCTTATCTCATCTTCCGTCCTTTGTATGCTTAAAAAAATGGAATTTGCCCCGTCAAAAAATTGGTTTACATCCCATTTTTACTCCAAGTGATGAGATTTTGTCCCTACTTTGACTGGAATAATTCTGTGCCCGGGAAGTATTCATGCATCCTGCCCTGATTTTGGGGGCAGCATCCGAAGAATTCCGTAACTCCTGCTCTCCAGTGTTTATTTTGGCGGCTTTGGCATTGGAGTTTGGCTGCTCCACAGGGAGAGCAGGCAGGGATGAAAGCTCTGGAAGGAAACTTCCCATGCCTGGCTTATTTTGAGAAATTCCTGGTGGAGATGCCTGTGCAAGGCCAGGAGAGCTGGAGAGGGACTTGGGACAAGGGACGGAGGGACAGGACACAGGGAATGGCTTCCCACTGCCAGAGGGCAGGGTTGGATGTGATATTGGGAAGGAATTCTTCTCTGTGAGGGTGGTAAAGCCCTGGTACAGGTTGTCCAGAGAAGCTGTGGCTGTCCCCATCCCTGGAAGTGTCCAAAGCCAGGCAGGACGGGGCTTGGAGCCACCTGGGATAGTGGAAGGTGTCCCTGGCCATGGAACCAGGTTATCTTGAAGGTCCAACCCAATCCGAACCATTCCATGATTCCACGATTATCCCTAACTGACAGAATAGTCCCTGAAAAAAGGAATAATCGAATTCCTCATAGTGAAAATCCTCACTTTTTACTAGAACTGCAGGAATTTGGCTCCACGCCCCTGATAACTGAAGGGATCAAAGTGATCCGATGATCCATAATCCACATTCTGAACAGAGCTGGAATGATCTGTCCAGAGAAGGATTGCTCTGCACTTCCCCTGTTCCTTATATTCTCTCCCAGAATATCCAAACCCAAAACTTTCGGAGATGAGACATAGATTTGTGTATTTTACTTGTTCTAAAATTTAGGGAAAAATTAATTGTGTAAATTAGGAGTTAAGAGGTTTTCCTGACAATTTCCCTTTTTCCTAATGGGATAGGCAAAATGAGGATGTAAATTCTGGTCTTAGACATATTAATGATATTTATATTCATTTATAAATATTTATAGTTTTTTAAATATCTGTTTGGGTCTAATAATGGCAAAATTTGTCCGGATGATCCTGATTTAAGGACTTGCCTTAAAATCCTCCTGGATGCGTCCTGTTCCACTTTTTCCTTGTGGATAACCATTCTTAAACACTGAAAAAAGATAAATAAATACATTAAATAAATAACAAAAAAGAAATATAATTAGCATTAATTGAAAGGAGCATGCAGAGCATATTCCAGTGGGAGATTTCCATTGGGTTAGGGCAGCTTGATAGAAATTAGGGAAAACCCAGCTTTTGCCAGGACACATCCCTGTATTTTTATGTTTGTTTTTTTTTTTTAATGAATCAGGAAGGTTCGTTTTGATTTTATGATTTCCAGGATGTTTCGAAGGACAGGAACATCAAAGCAGGGGTGGCTTAAGGGATATTTTTAGGAATTTGTCTTCCCCCAAAATTCCATGTATTTCTACATATACACACCTAAAAATATAATTATAAACACGTTTATATTTCTCTACGTCTTTTTTAATAAAAATAAATATAAATATCTTTACTTGGGATGAAGCAGGAGAGGGAATTTGAAAGTGTGACCTA
This sequence comes from Donacobius atricapilla, assembly GCA_013397315.1. Taxonomy (NCBI): domain Eukaryota; kingdom Metazoa; phylum Chordata; class Aves; order Passeriformes; family Mimidae; genus Donacobius; species Donacobius atricapilla. Next base: position 76,982 of record WBMY01000924.1, read on the forward strand.
GCCTAATTCCAAAGTATCCCTTTCTTGATGTATTTTCAGTCCCAGATTTAGTAAACCAGCTTATTCCTGGTCAAATTCCTGAGGTGGTACATTTTGGGATTTTCTTTTCTTTGCTCTGCAATTCAGCTCCTGACAAATAGGTTATACCTGGACACGGGAGGCTGTTGGGAGTGAATCCTGGGGGTGTTTTAAAGTGGCATTATCCCATTCCTGAAATCTTTTACTTCGCTTTAATTGCCCAAAATAAAAATTCCGGTTTTATTGGAATATTATTGTGTATTTGGGAATGAAATACTTCTTCCCCCTCTTCCCAAATTCGTGATTTTTGGGATGAGAAATTAAATGGGATCTAGCAGTGGACTCCTGATGTCCCTCATGTCCCAGCTGGCGGGATGAGATCCTGGTCCCAAATCCCTGATCCATCTTGAAGGATAATTTTCCCACCTCATGGATGCTTTTTTTTCCCCTGGAAAAACAGCTGAAGGCAACACCTCTCCCCACTCCAGGAATCTCCTTGGGATGGCTGGGCTTAAAAATAAATCCCAGGGTGGCCGGAGGATCCCGGGATGGAAAGAGGGTGGAATTAAGTCCTCAAGAGAGGAAGGAATTTCCACCACCTCACACTTCCCTGGTGAGGTGAGAGCTGCCCTCACGGGGGGCGTCTTTTTTGGGAATATGGCTGGAATTCCGGGGAGGAATGTCCCTAAGCTGCCTCCAGCATCCCAATGGGGTCCCATCCTGTCCCTCCCCAGGGAAGGGAACATTTTTCCAGGGACACTTCCTCACCGCCGTCACCCCCAGCCAAAAGATGTTGAACGGCTCGGCAGGACCTCCCACCTCCCTCGATCCCTCTTCCCTCGGATCCATCTTCCCTGGAATCGCTGCATTACGAGCAAAACAGGATTTGTTCCACTCCAATTCGTCGAGATTGGAAGGCCTCAAAGTTGGTGGAGATGTTTATTAAGGGTTTCCCAGGGGCTGGAGAAGGAGAGGAGAATTCCTTCCTGGGCTCGGAGCGCAGTTCCCATCCCTGTTCCGTAGCATGGGAGGGATGAGGGGGCTTTCTCTTCCTTCTCTGCCAAAAAAAAAAAAAATTAAATAAAGTCCCTCTCCTCCATCCCCAAATCGCCACCCAAGAGGGATCGATATTTGTTATCCTCCTTTTCCAGCTGCAGGAAAAGGGGAAAGGTGAAGGTGTGGGGACACGGGGAAGGGGGAGGGATGTGCCACACGTGCCACCCTGGGACATCGAAGAGCAGCCATCCCGAAGCTTTGAATTTCAGGGAAGAGGGAGATGCCTGCGTGGACCCCCTCAGGAGGCAGATTTTGGAATCAGACAGGGTAGTTCTGGGAAGGTGGCGGGAATGAGATCACGGCTCTGGAGGGATGCCAGCCCCCTTGGGGCTGGGAGGTGGAATTTTGTGCCAGCCAAACCTCTCTGCTCCAGCGTGAAACTTTTGGGGGGAGTTCTGTTCCTTAGAGCTCCCCTCCTTCCTTATTTCCCAAATTAATTCCCAGAGTTTTCTCACCCTGGGAAGAGTGGGAAGCAGGGGAAGGTTACTCCAGAAAAGAGGTTGTGTTTGAGGGAAGGTGACTGGCAGCACCTCCTCCTCACCCAGGTGAGTGTTCCTGGGGCTGACTCATTTTGGATAATCTGGAATAACTCCAGGGAAGTCATCGGGGATGGCAGAGGAGCAAACCCAGCAGGAAGCGAAACAGAAATTAACCCTTGGCACATGCCCATGGATTTATCTGAAGGCAAAGGATTTTATTACGCTGGCTTAAGTGAGCTTTGGATGGAGCCTCTGGAAAAAGCGGGGAAGGGTTGCTAGAATCCTTCCTGAGCTAATTAATCAGATATATAATAAATAAATCACCTGCAGCCACAGCCAGATATCTGGAATGGAGGCGGCACAGCTTTAAGCAGAATTCCAGGCTTTGTATCTTCAGGATTATTGTTATTTAATTATATTGGAGCTGCCTTTGGAAGCTGGTGGGCAGCAGGTACCAGGTGAGAGCTCCCTGCTTTATTCTGAGGATGGATTTGATCTCTCTGTTCCAGTGATGAATTTTCCCTGATGAAATCAAACTTATTTCAGATTAAGGGGTGGGGGGGGAAGAAAAAAGTATTTCTATTTTGAGCTGCAAGAGAAGCGAAGAAATAACTCCCTACTGAGATTAATTCTTATCATTTTAAGATATGATGACAGATAAAAAAGAACTTCAGAGCTGATATAAAATGAGATTCAGAGCTTTGCAGGGGAAAAAGGGCAAATATTTTGGGGGAATTTTCATGGAAATACCTTACTGTATTTTTGTTGGCAAAACATGGATTTGAAAGGCTTTGATTGCCCCACTCACATCTGACAATTGCACAACTCCCGGGGTTAATTTTTGGGGATTGTCAAGGAGAACTGAAAGCCAAACCCATCACCAGGACAAGGGGGAGAGGGATGAGTTTAACTTTCCCTTTTATTTTGTTTATTAACATGGAATGTTTCCCTCCTTTGGATTCTGGCTGGAGATTGCAATTCCTTTCTTTCTCAGCACTGAACTCCTGCTGACTTCCAGGCTGAAGCTCTTTTCCAGCCTCATTTCAGCACCATTGGATGCAGGAGAGTGAGGATTAGAGCACCAGAACTGTGAGGATTTTGCTTTTTTTGGGTCATTGGAGGCTCTGCTTTTCCTGCTGGTTGTGTGGCCTTCATCCCTGAGCATCCTCATCCTCATCGCAGTGATTTATGGAATGTTACAGGTCCAGACCCCCTTCCCAGACAAAATTCTTAGACATTTGGTAAAACTGAAATTACACCCAGGACAGAATTCCCTCCCTGGCAAGGCAAGTTCAACCCCATTTCCTGATTTTTCACATTTTAATTTCACTTCCCAGGAGCTGCTGGGTTTCCTGCTAAAGGAGGAGAGCTTGTCCCATGATTATGGAATCAGTGAGGGCTTAGAAGATTGGATGGGACACCGGGAGAACCTGGAAAAGTCGCCTAATCCCCTTGTGACAGTGGAAAAGGGAGCTGGGGATGAATTTCCAGCGGCTCTGCCTGATCGGAGTTTCCCGCATGCCCGAATTTGTCTCTTACTTGCGCAACCAAGTGAGGGCAAGAATCCTTCTCTCTTTACAGCAGTGGCAATTAACACTTTGGATTAATTACCTGCACCAAAGGTGTGACCTTTTTCATGACGCGTGAGCTCACATAAAATTCCAGGTGGTGTCTAAATTTCTCCATCAGAATGAAGACCTGGTATTCCATTAAGTCTTCTCTCCCTTGCTCCAGGTCGGAGTCCAGAGAGGAATGATGGTGGGATGTTTGAGGGTGGAATCACAACTAAAGGGGAGGTTTGACACCCCCAGGTGAAAATTTGGCTGGACACAGTCTGGGGGAGCTGGAATGTCCAGCCTGGAGAAGGGAAGGCTCCAGGGAGAGCTCAGAGCCCCTTCCAGTGCCTGAAGGGGCTCCAGGAGAGCTGGAGAGGGACTTGGGACAAGGGATGGAGGGACAGGACACAGGGGATGGCTTTCAACTTCCAGAGGGCAGGGTCAGATGGGATATTGGGAAAGAATTCTTCCCTGGGAGGGTGGTGAGACCCTGGAATGGAATTCCCAGAGAAGCTGTCGTTGCCCCATCCCTGGAAATGTTCCTGGCCAGGTTAGGTGGGGCTTGGATCAACCTGGGATAGTGGAAGGTGTCCCTGCCCATGGCAGGAGGTTGGAAATGGATGGTCTTTGAGATCTGTTCTAACCCAAACCATTCCAGGATTCTTTGATTCTGTTGTGTTTTGGCCCGGGAGGAGATGGGAGCAGGATGTATAAGGAACAGCCCTTCCATTCCCATTCCCAGAAGGCAATTCCTGGAGCATTTACCAGGAAGGGGAATGTTGGACAAGCGTCCTGTGAGGCTGGGTCTCTTTTTCTGCTCTCCTCCTTGGTGCACAGAGAGTTTTGGGATGAAGGTGGAGGTGATGGAAGCAGAACATGGGAATGACTGAGGCTGAGACACGATCCCAAGGAAGATCCCACAAACTCTGCCCACCTTTCCTGCCTCCTCCACCTCTTTGTTGATGGGATTTTTACCCCATCAACCCCCTAATTCGGGGTTTTCTGTCTCTCAGAGTCCCGTGCCAGGGTTTAAAAGATGAGATGGAACCTGTGGCTCGCTCCCCAAAGGTGTTTATTCTATTTCTGATCNTCACTGCTGTTTTCCCTCTCTGCTTTCCTTGAGCTCCTGGCAGCATTCCTGGCTGCCTTTCCCTGCTGGTGCCCGGCCCTGGCTGGATGAGGTCAGGGACAACAAGGAGGAAAACAGGAGGAAACCAGGCCAATTTGTCCCGCTCATCCCTGTCTCCCTATCTGTCATCCCCAGTCCAGATCCGCTTGCCCTCCTTAAACAAGATCTCAACTGACCGTAAGGCTTCTGTCACTCCACCAAAATCAAACCCCTTCCCTCATCAAATCCCTAATCAGCCGGAACGGCTCCGTTATCCGTGCGAAATTGACTCTTCTCCGCTCCTTCTGCTGACCGCTGCCCTTCAATGAGCCGGCCCTGGCTCTGACTCCGAGGGCAACATCTTGTCTAATTATATTTCCCCTGCCTTTTCCAAATCCTCTCAGCCACCCGGATGAGCCCAGGTATCGAGGAGAGTGGGAGGATTAATGGAGAAGCCAGGCGTGGATTGCAGCGGGAAAATTTGCAGCCGTGCGCTCCTGGCTGGTTTGGGAAGGGTGATTTTGAGGCAGGAATGAGAGGCCTCCTGCTCCAGGGTGGAGGTGGTGGCATGGTGGGACCTTGAGGGTGAACATGGCAGCCTTGTTCATCCCTTCCCAGGAAAAATTCATTCCCTTCTGGCCACACAAAAGAGAGGAGAAAGGGATGGAGGGAGGACAGGGAAAGTTTTGAGCTCTGGTGCCACCACACATCCTCCATTATCTAATTTTCTGAGAGAAAAGAAATACCCCTGTGTCCACAACCAGCCTTGAAATTGGATTTGTGCTAATTGGAATCTGCCTTCAGATTAAAAAAAAAAAAATACTCAGAAGGAGGGGCACAGGTTAAAACTGGGATATAGAAAATAAACAACTGTGAGCAGTGGTTAAGGAATGCCACAGGGTTCTGCTTTCCCTGGAGAACAAGCTTGGAGAAGGATCCTTTGCTGTTGGGCCAGTCTGGCCAAGAGGAATTCTGAGATCATGGGAAAACCTGTGAGGATGGACAGGTGTACAAATCAGGGATGATATTCCAGTCTGTATGGATGCCCTCGAATCTGGGCAAGAGGATCCGCGGAGGTGGTGGGAACGTGAGGGGGCAACACGCAGCTAATCCAGCAGGAAAAACCCATCCCCAAGTGGGTCAGGATGTAGGGAATGATGGCGTTTATTCCATTCTCCCCAGCCCACAGGATTTTCCCCACGATACCATGTTCCTGCCAGGAGCATCTCAGTGTCAGATCTCGGGGCTGCGTTTTTCAGCCAGGAGATGGGAATGGATTAGCGAGGGAGGGGATTTGATTCAGTGGAAATAAGCTCAGTCTTTGGAAATGGAATTAGTGCGAGATGTTTAATCAAAGGAAAAGATGGATTGGCAGTGGGATGATGCCAAGCCCTGGCCACAACAACCACAATTTATGGCTTGTGCTGCCATAAAGTCAATTTGGGTTTTATTTCTCTGCTTTGCTCCAGCTCCATTTTCTGGCAGCTCTGTCTGATGGGAGGTGGGTGATGGGAAATGCCTGTACTTTGAAATTTAGAAGCTGGAGGTTGTTTTTGCCTGGGATATTCAGGATTTTAGTCCTTTTCCTGCTGCCTTTGGGGTGACCTTTTATGGACCAGAGGTGAACACCTTCCCTGGCTCCAGGAGAATTTCCTGGGACCAGGGATTTGCTCCTTCAGGTGATTTAAGGTCAAAGCATGGCCTAGCAGAGCCCACAGCTGCAGGCTTTATTCCCTCTGTTCAGCCCTTCTGGAGAAGAGGGATGGAGAAGGAATGGAGTGAATGGATTTGTCACCATGGATATGAACCCAATGGGAATTTTGCAGTGAGTTCTGATGGGAATTCTGACCCCTGCCTGGGGGTTATGCGCCACCCAAGTGTGTTTTTCCTGATCCTCCCAGCTCCAAGAGTGGTGTGTGCTGGGGGCAGGCAGCCACTGCAATCCAGGGAGAGAGTTTCTGGATCCAATCCTTGAGCTCAGCCCAGCTTTCCTCTCCAAATTCCTAGGATAAGTGAGGTTGGGAAAGAGCAAGAGGCCTCTGGGCAACCTGTTTCAGCTCGTGACCACCTTCCTCATCCTATGACTTTTCTTCATGTCAAGCTGGATCCTCTTCCATTTCAACTTGGATTTTCTCCCTTGAGGATGGTGACGATGGAACCCGGCCTTGGAATGAGCCAGTGGGGCCAGAACCCATCCCATTTTCTGCTGTGGGGACCAGCTGGTCATGGATATCAACCCCAGCTCTGGCATCTTTCCCTGGATAACTCCAGAAGTTGTGCCCTCTTCTTGAGCCATGAAATTAAATTTGGTCCCACGCCTTTGGGACTTTGCCATAGCTCACTTGCAGAATTCCAAGGGAAGAGGATTCTTTCATTCCTTTCCCTTCCAGCTTTTCCTGCCCTGGCGCTCCCTGCAGAGGAGGGGAATCAGGTTCATGCCTTTAGGAGCTTTTCCGTTAGTGCAGATTTGAAAAATAACAGGAAAATAAAGAAGCCACTTCCTTTAATTCCACAGAACAAACCCAGTCAGTTCCAATCCATAAAATTTTATAGACAACAATAAACCAAAAACGTTGGCCCCTCTATTGAGTTGTTTAAGAGGCTGTTGTGGCATTTTCCTGCCTTGTCATTCCTGTGCTCTGCAGTGGGAATATAAATCGCCTGGAATAAGTGTAAGACTTGAGCTCAAAGACGTCCCAGGTAGGAGGGAAAGGGAGAAGGAGCAGCACAATCCTTGGGCTGAACAGCTCATGGCTCTGGATACATTTCTTTGGAAGCGAATAAAGGATATTTGCTGAGTATTGAATCAGTTTGGTTGTTCCCAGTCATGCCCCAATGGGGATTTACTCCTGATGCTGATCCTACAGGCGTTGCTAACCTTGATCTGATCAAGGATTTACGGGAGCAGGAGGGAATGTTCTACACAGAGGGAGATCAAGTGTGAGGTTTGCCTTCAATAACTGAAATCTTCTGGTAAAAAACAATGATTTCATTAAAAAGAAAACCAACAAAATCCCACCCACAAAAGGCCAAAACAAACCAAAACCACCAAAAACCTATTCTTGACTGGCCCTGCTTGTAATTCCCTAATATTTTTCGCCTTTTTAGCTGAAATTTCTGACTCTGCTCTTATCCTAACATAAATACTCCAGAACCACTGAAAAAATAAAGATATTTTCAACACAGTAGCGACATTCTATGCTTTTTCTCTGTTTCTCAGATTCACGTGAAAAATGGGATTCTTTTCCTCCGAGAAGCTGCAGAATAACTCTGGATAATGGAAGCTGTTGTTCCAGGACATCAAAACATGGCACGGGATAAGCCTTCCAGGGGAAGACTTAAATCAATAAGCTTTGAGCCTGGGAAAATAGGACATCCATTGGAGATGTTTACAGCCAGCACAGGTTTTTTTTTTTTCCCCCTTTTCCAACGTTTTGCATGTGAGGAGGGATTCTTTCATCTGGATTATTCCCTCATTAAAACCAAGGGCTGTCAGATTTGCTGCCAGGATCAGGGTTCCGCTTCCTAAAACGCTCCCGTGGGAAGCTGTTCCTTTGTGAGGGTTTTGTGTAGGGCTGTGCTGAGATTCCCAACATTAGGGGGACAATCCCCATTTTTAAAGTGGATTTGGGGGCTTTCTGGGAAGTTCTACCTCCCAGTCTGCCCAAGATAAATTGAACCAGAGCCTCCATCCCTGGAAATGTTCAAGGAAAGCCTGGCCATGGCGTTAAATGCTCCGGTTGGTCATGGCAAAAGTTGGACTCAACGATCTTGGAGGTGTTTTCCGACCTAAGTGATTCCAGGATTCTTGGAGCATCCTCATAGCATCATGCTGGAAAAGCAGAGGAAAACCCAACTTCATCTCCACCCTTGGATTTGATAAAGAACAGCAAAACCCCCCTGGAGGTGCTGCTGCTCAAAGGATCATTCCCATGAACGCACCTGGAAGTTCTTCCACCGCCTGAGTCTCATTATTTCCCAAACTTTTTAGTGGATGAGGAAAAAAATGCGGATGTGTCTGCCTAGACTTTAGTAAAGTCTTTGATGCTGTTTCCCACACCTTTCTCCTGGAAAAACTGTCTGTTCATGGGTTGGATGGATGTACTTTCCTGGAAAAAAAACTGGCTGTGCCCGAAGTGTCAAGAAATGGAGTTTAATCCATCTGGGACAAGTGCGGTGTTCCAGACGGTTCAGTACTGGGAACAATCTTGTTTAAAATCCTCATTGACGATCTGGATAATGGGATTGAGGGCACCCTCAAGGTTGGAGGTGGCACCAAGTTGGATCATTGACCTGCAGAGGGGTCGGGACAGGCTGGATCCATGGGCTGAGGCCGCTGCCGTGAGGTTCAACAAGGCCGAGTGATGCGTCATGCACTGGGTCACAACAATCCTATGGGATGCTCCAGACTTGGGCAACAGTTGTCTGGAAAGCTTCCCGTTGGAAAATTGGGAATGCTGGTTGACAGCAGCTGAACGTGAGCCCAGGTGTGTGCGTCCAGGTGGCCGAGGAGGCCGAGGGCACCTGGCTTGTCCCAGCTGTGGTGTGGTCACAGGAGCGGGGCAACGATTGTCCTGCTGTGCTGGCCCTGCTGGGGCACCTCCGATCCTGGGCTCAGCTTCGGCTCCTTCGAGGCAGCAAAGACATTGAGGGGCTGGAGCGTATCCAGAGAAAGGAGCAGAGCTGGGAAGGGTTTGGAGATCCAGGAGTGGCTGAAGGAACTGGAGGTGGACAAAAAGAGGTTCAGGGGAGACCTTCTGACTCTCCACATCTCCCTGACAGGAGGGTGAAGCCAGGTGGGAATCGGGCTTTGCTCCCAGGGAATGTGGGACAGGATGAGAGGAAATGGGCTCAAGCTGTGCCAGGGGAGGTTTAGGTTGGATATCAGGAGGAAAAATTCTTCACGGAAAGGTGGTCAGCCCTGGTAAAGGCTGCCCAGGGCAGTGGTGGAGTCAGCATCCCTGAAGGGATTTAAAAGCCATTGGATGTGACTCTTGGGCACCTCGTTTAGTGGTGGCCTTGGTAGTGCTGGGCTAATGGTTGGACTCAATGATCTTAAATGTCTTTTTCAACCTAAATGATTCCATGGTTGTTTTCTGGGACCACCAGTGAAAGGGTCAGGACGAGACCCCTTGAGAGGTTGTGTGGAGAAAGAGCTTCCCTGATGGATTTACGGTGGAAACCCGGGATGCTGCTCCCACATCCCACCCTCTCATCCATACCCCTCGTACCTGACAGTTGCCTGGACATTTACTACCAGCGATAATTCCTAAATCCCAAATCCCCTAAGAACAGAGAACAGGTCCCAGGAATCCCAAACCACTCAACCCTGCCTCCAATGCCCATCCTCTTTATTGGCTCCTTTTCCCAGCATCTGCAAAGGGAACCTCCAGATTTTTCTTCCATCTGGGACCACCGTGGTAGGGAAAAAAACCCAGGAATGTTATCCCCATGTCCCCATATCTACAGTAATTCTTCGTGCTAAACTTTTTCCCAACTAATTTGAGCAGTCGGCAGATTCTGTGTCTAATGAGCTGTGGAGGGCGCGGGCAGTTAAACATCCCCAGAGTGCCTGGAGAAACCCATCCCATCATCACAATGACGGGGAGATTAAGGCTCCAATTAAAAGGAGACAGGGCAGTGACCAACCGTGATCAGCCTGGGTTCCCGGAGAGATGATTTAGGGAATGATTGAAGCAGGAATGGGGTGGGAAGAAGGCGGGAGCTGAGGGAGGGAGGGAATCCTACAATTAGTGGTGGGGTGGTGCTGTGTATCTATCCCTGTTCGGTGGAGGATTTTCAAAGTGGAACTCCTGACTGAGATTTGCCTGGAAAAACCCGATTTATCTGATGGGAAGTTGGGAAGAGGAAACTGTCTGTGTTTGTAGAGAATTTAGAATGAAGAGGAGCGCTGGGAAGCTTTGGGAGAAACGAATAATTCTGTTTTCAGACACGGGGGAAGTAACGGTTGGGAGAAACCAGACACGGGAATATTTCCTTCTCCAGTGGTTGCAATCCGGGCTCTGCTGTGTGGGAAGGAGAAGGTCTGTTCTGGAACCAGGCAAAGGCAGGGATCGAAGCTGTCCAGGAAACCTGGGAAGCTGCATCTCACGTGCCTGTGATGTTGGATTGTGGCAAACTCACGGTTCCCTAATGTTCACCCAAACGTTTGCAACCCACTCCCCGCAATGTTCTTGTTACTCCATATGGAATCCTGGAATGGTTTGAGTGGGAAGGGACCTTGAAAATCATCTCATTCCACCCCCTGCCATGGGCAGGGACACCTCCCACTATCCCAGGTTGCTCCAAGCCCCGTCCAACCTGTCCTAGGGCACTTCCAGGGATCCAGGGGCTGCCACAGCTTCTGTGGGAAACCTGTGCCAGGGCTTTACCACCCTTTCAGGGAAGAATTTCTTCCCAATATCCCATCGAACTCTGCCCTCTGGCAGTGGGAAGGCATTCCCTGTGTCCTGTCCTTTCATCCCTTGTCCAAAGTCCCTCTCCAGCTCTCCTGGAGCCCCTTTAGGCATTGGAAGGGGCTCTGAGGTCTCCCTGGAGCCTCCTGTTCTCCAGGCTGGACAACCCTTCTCTCCCTGCCCAGTCTCCATAGGAGGGATGCTCCAGCTCTGTGATCAAATTAGTGGCTTCCTCTGGAACTGCTCCAACAGGAACATCTGTACCTGCCTCAGGTTCCTTCTGCCGTTCCATGAGACCAGAAGCAAAGCAGAAGTCCAGACAATACCTGCTTGGAGAGGATGGACAATGAGGCTCTTTCTAGGGTGTAACAATTTAAAGTGAAGCTTCTAAGGGAGGGAAGAAAAGTGGGAAAGGCTCAAAAGACGAATCATTGTTGATAAAAACGTTGATCAACAGAAATCTCTCCATCTCTTCAGCCACAACCATGACCACCTGAGCCCAGAATTTCAGGGCAGAAACCTGCCTGGAAAACAGGGTTCAACTGAGAAGTCAGCAGCTATTTAGTTTTCCAGGGATTTAGTTCAAAGTTAATCCCATGCAACTTCCAAAGACTCGCAATTCACTTACCCAGCACTGCGGGTATTTAACATCTCGGCATCACCTGCTCACGGAAAATCCTGAAGCAGTTCCTAAGGTGGGATTGCATCCCCTTGCCAGGCAGCCTGACTGGCCCATTCGCTGTGTGAAAGGGGAGGTGAGTCTGGGTATTTCTGTCCCCAGACTCAGGAATTCCTCTCCTGGCTGAGCTCCTAACCTTGAAGGTCTCCAGGGATGAGGCATCATCCATCCTTCAATCACTCATTTTACGGGCTCTTGTAAAAGGAATTTACAACCAAAATTTACAACCAAAGCTCCCAGCGCTTGTGACCCTGCGGGAGAGGAATGTGAAGCAACAGCAGGGCCAGAACTGGGGACCATGGAAGTTTTCCCATGGGATGCCAAGGGACAGACAGCTTATCCACACAGTCCTGACGTTCTGGTGGTGAATTGTCCCATCCCGGCTTAGGGAGGGATCTGGGGTTTCCCACCCTGTCAGACCCTGGGGGCTGAGATTTCATTCCTTGCCATCATCACTGGAAGGGAAGCAGGGCATTTCCCAGCACCAGGAATAGCAGCCATTCCTTATCCTCCAGGGATTCCATGCCCAGTAAGTGATGAAAAACCGAGGCCTCCATCAGGATGGGTGAGTAGCTGTCTGGAAAAGCAATTTTTTTTTGGAAATTTCAGCCCTCACCACGATCCAGAAGGAGGACTAAACCAGCCTGGGGCTACCAGAGACCCAACGGAAGATTGATGTGAGATCTGCATCTCTGAGCCTGTCCTTTCCCCGGGATTCACTCCAACCACTAACACCTCTGCTGTCCCCCTCTGGAATCAAAGATCCTCAGCAGCTGAATCCATGAGTGATGGGAGAGCAGCAGCCTGACTGTCCTGAGCCTCCCATCCCTGCCCGTAAATCAGGGAAGAGAGGCGGATAAATCAATCCCAGAAATCGACAGGCTGGCACTGGAATGTATTGTTGGTTTATCAGTCAATAGTTATTGACCGGGATCATATTCCCAGGGTGATAATCCTGCCCTCAGGAGGGAGCTCACACCCCCATGGAAATGTTGGCTGTGGAAGCTCCCAGCAGACTGAGAGGAAATTTGGGAAGAGAGGCTGGAAAAAGAGGTCCAATGGGGAGAAGGTCAAGCACCTGGAAAGGATCTGTGGAATGCTACAGGAAAGGAAGGATGGTGGAAGGGGAGGAGAGGAGACAAGGATGTGACAGTTTGTACATGTGACATAAAGACAAGGAGAAGACTCCACACCAGCCCCACACACCCTTTCCCAAGGCCAATGAGGAATCCAGGAGCCCCAGTTCTCCCAATCCCCTCCAGACAGATTGGAAGGACAGGCCTCAAAAGCTGGGATTTAAGGGCTGTATCCCTGCAGGAGGGCCCACATTACAACTAGTCCCACGTCCTTAAATCTACCATGGCAAACTGCCCAATCCCTGCCAAAATTCCCCAAAAAGGTCAGGTCCATACAAACTGCTTCAAATCTGGCTGGGGAAGGGAGCTCCCAGGCCTAAATCTCTTCTCGTTGTCTGTGGTTTTGGAAGTCCTCTTGACAGGCAAGAATGGACATCTCTTTCCAAGAGGAAATGACCTCTGGGACTGGCGGCGTTTCCAGGGCTGACAGGGTCGTTTTAATCCCAAAGAAATTTGGTGGCGTTTTCAGGGTAGAAGTCGCCACCCTGTCCTATTCCCACCGTGGCTGGGAATGGAAGAGAACCCAGTTTTAAATGAACTTCCTGCTCTGATATCCAGAGAACCCCAAAATCATTATGGTTAGAAAAAACCTCCAGGATTATCGAGCCCAACCTTTGACTCATCACCCAGCCCAGAGCACTGAGTCCAATCTTTTCTTGGATACCTGCATGGGTGGGGACTCCACCACATCCCTGGGCAGCCTCTTCCAATGCCTGGCCACCCTTTCCATGAAAAAATTCTTCGTGATGTCCAACCTCAACCTCTCCTGGCACAGCTTGAGGCCATGTCCTCTTGTCCTGTCCCTGGCTGGCCCCCACCTGGGGCAATAAGGTCCCCCCTGAGCCTCCTTTCCTCCAGATAAAGAGCAGCAGCGATGGATGAAGTCTCTGAACTGATGCAGAATCATTTTCTCCCTCTCTTCACTCTCTTTGAAAAAAAAAAAAAGGGAAAAAACAGAGAAATAAAGGGGGGAATAAAAAGGGAGGGGGATGAGACCCTGTCAGGTTGTTGGGTGCGACACCCCCGGCCCACGTTCACCTCGGCAGATGGCAGGAGATCATTGCTTAGCGCTGCATGTTTGGCATCCCACAGGAACAGTGAGGATGGGGAGGTGGATCCGGAGCCGTCGGCAGCTGCTCTGGTACCTGCGCCGGGAGAGGGAGGCGCAGATTCCTCTCACACCTCCCCATGCACAAACACGTTTTTGGGAAGCAACTCGTGGCGCGTCTGTTTGTCCCCACCACCTCCTTTTCTCTCCCCCCCGGTGACTCGCGGTGCTGGCTGGCAGGTTGGAGGGTGTTGCTCGTCTTGTCACCAGCTCGCGTGACAGGTGAGGAAACGCGGAGTTGCGGAGGTGCCAAGGAGGCGCTCCGGGGCTTTCCCGCTTCGGCGAGGGGGGACTGGGGGAGGTGGGTGGGAAAACAGAGCAACATCTGTTCCCCGTCTCCACTTCGCAAGGAACGGAGAGATGAACAGGGAGGAGACAGCGGGAGATGGGAGTTTTTCTGCCCAGCAAACCGGGGAGGTTTCCCCTATCCAAGTTCCCAAGGGTTAAGGTTCACCCAAGCCTAAAGTGACCTCTCCTTGTCCTCTAAATACCTGGAAAAAGGAACGACCCAAGGACTTCTTTGCTCAGGGAGTTTGGGCATTCAGGTTCTGCAATTGGATGTTGAGATTCCAGGTGACCCCTCTGGATGTGTGTCCCGTCCCTCCTCAGAGCTGGGATTCTGTGGGCAAAGGCTCCTGCTGGACTTTCTGGAGGTGAGGCTTCTGCTAATTCCTTGTTTAATTCAGTGTTTTGAAGGGGGGGTTCATTCCATCTGGGAATGCTGGAAAACACATGTGCAAGGGAACCAGAAAATCTGTGAGGAAAATTACCAAATCCTGTGTCCGTGGGCAGCTCCCTCCACCACACAAAACTGGAAGGATTTTCCTCACATCACCTGTTGCTGCAAGAAAACATCAGGGATAAATCCTGCTGCTGGATTACAGGGAAAATTACTGACATCACCACGTTCTCTCCTGATCACTGCATCCCCGAAGTTTCCAACTTCTTTAGGGACACAGTAGTCCTGAAACATTAACTGTCTCGGATCCAGGATTGTGGGAAAAGCTTGAATCCAGGACCTCCGTGAGAATTCCCTGTCTCCAAACCACGTCACTCCCAAGCTGGAGGCCTTTAACTTTGTTCCTCACCTGGGAACAAGCACACAGGGATCTAGAGATCGTTTCTCCAACTCGTTGCACCACTTTACATTTTTGTGGGTTAAAACAATGCCTGGAAGTGAATCAAGGAGTGACTGGAAACTTGAAGGGTGGAAAGAAGGAAAAGGAAGCAAGAAATGATCCTGGAAGTGTCCAAGGCCACGCTGCAAGGGACTTGGAACAACCCGGCCTAGTGGAAGATTCCCTGCCCATGGTAGGGGGTTGTAATGGGATGATCTTTAAGTTCCCTTCCCGCCCAAATCATTCCACGATTCCATGAAACATCCCTGGTGGTCGTGGTCTTCAAACAGCTGGAAAATCAAAGTAGGTCTTCAAATGTCAATTTTCCCCCTGGAATTATCCAGTTCAGGGGCTGGATCTGGCTGGTTGGTGGTGATTCCTTGTCCTGGTCTGGGGCAAAGTTGGCAGGAAACTTCCAAGGGGTCCCTCTGGAAAGCAGGTTCAAACGGCCCCTCCCCCTACTGGTTCAGGAAAAGATTTCCTTGGAGAAAAGTGGAAAAAACAGTTCATTAAAAAAAAACCCTGATGTCTGAGGTATCCAGCATCATGCAAGTAATCAGGAGATTTTCCCAGGTATCCACTGAAGACTTGAGTCCTTTGGGCTGGCAAGTCAACAAGGATAAATTGAAATTTCTCCAAAGACAACTGTGCAGACAACTGGGTTGAGTTGCTGGAAATAAAAGGTGTGAAAGCCCGGCAGATCCGGTGGAAACGGTGGGAATATCTTCTCCTGTCACTCCGGACTAGGATCAGAACAGCACCAGAGCTTTCGTAGATCTGAACAAATCCACTGCGGTCAAAACTATTCCCAGTCCTGGATGACAGGATGGAAACTGGGCCCCCAGGATAGCACTCCTTAAATGTCCCTACCTCTGTGCCATGAGTCCATCCTGGCTCATTTTGGGATGGGAACAAGGCACAGGACAGGATTTCATGGCTGATATTCCAGCCCCCCTCAATAGCCCAGCAGTTGAGGAAGAGGATAAGAGAGGGATTTGAAAAGCGCATTGAGTTTCTTCTTTGTCTCTGTGCGGCATCAGGAAAACTCCCTTTTTGACATCAGGAAAATTCCCTTTCAGGCTCACAACCCCGGTATTTCAGAGCCCTTTGCTGCATCCTGCCTTCGAACTGTTGGCAGTTACGAGAGCCTTTGGTTTAGCAGAAATCACCGGGGCTAAAAGGCTTCCTGCAGCAATCCTGAGGTGCCGCTTCCTGGGAGAACGCCGTGGGGAGGGCAGAAGGATACAGATCGCGTTGAAAGAGGGAACGCGTTTCGCAGCTGGTGGGCTGCACCTTCTGCCTCTTCAGCTGTGGCTCCGGCTGCCACCGCTGTCTGTCCTGGTGCTCGGTGGCACCGCTGGCCAGGATCTGCTGGGAGGTCACCGTGAGAAGGAGCCGAGGTCACCGAGCCGCGCTCGACTCCTGGAGCAGCTGTCGGTGTTATTTGGTTTGGCAGCCTCTCCTTCTCCCAGCCGGAAAAACTGGAACCTAACCCCTCAATGCACGCTTTGTTTTGGAATTAGCTGCTGGAAGTGGTGGTTCCCGGGGCTGGTGTGGGATGTAAGCCGCTGTCCATCAGGATGATGAGGCTGGGTGACAGCTTGTCTCTCCCACTGGCACGAGTTGGGAAGGGCTGGGATGTCGTTTCCAAGGGCTTTGCTGTGTGGGAGGGGAGGGATGGTGCTGGATGTGGTCTGGAGGAGAAGCAGGATGATGCAGGCTCCGTGCAAAGGCCCTGGTTTTCCTTTTGGACTGTTTATTCCATAGGTTTTTTTTCAGGGATGAATTGGGATTGGGCAGAGCTGGCACAACGGGATGTGGCCGTCTCCAGTCCATGATCTAATGGGGCTGGCTGGGGCTGGGAGCAACCTGGTCTAGTGGGAAGTGTCCTTGTCCATGGCAGGGATTGGAAAAAGATGATCTTTAAGGTCGTTTCTGACCCAAACCATTCCATGATTCCATGAAAAAAACACACCTTTGCTGTGTAAATCATTGTAAATTACGTTCCTCTGGAGCTCTCCGGAATCCAGACCATGCCAGGGCCATGGATAACAGACAATCCCATGGGAGAGCTTTGAGATCATCCATCCCAGTACTCCACGTGGGTCGGTTTTACTGGGGCCTTCACACACAAAGTTTGTTCCAAGTGCCAGTGGCACGGGAGGAGTCCTGTTTTCCCAAGTGCCTTCCAAGATTCCATGGAAAATGAGCACACCTAAAATCCCCGTCTAGTAACCGTGTCTCATGCCTAGATAACACTTCCAGGATCCCCTGAAATCCATATAATTTCTCTTACTCTCGAGATGGAGCATCCCTGGGTTGATGTCACTGTTTGAATGTGAGCCACTGAGAAGATGGAGCATGGAACAACAAGCAGCAGGGTTACCAAATATTCCAGTGGCTTTCACACTTTTTTTTTGTGGAATGGAGAGCTGTCGGAAATTTAAGAGACCCTTCATCTGTTCCTTCTCTTCTTCACCATTATTTGGAGGACCCATCACTTTATTCTGCTTTAATTTTTGTTTTCCAGAGGTTTAATAGAATCCTAGGGAGGTTTGGGCTGAAAGGGATCCTCAGGACCATCTAATTCCAACCCCCTGCCAGAAGCTGGGATTCACCCACTATCCCAGGTTGTTCAGAGCCCTGTCCAGCCTGGCCTTGGACACTTCCAGGGATGGGACAGCCACAATTTCTCTGGGAAATCTGTGCCAGGGCCTCACCACCCTCAGAGGGAAGAATTTCTTCCCAATACCCAATCTAAATCTCCCCTCTGTCAGTTTAAAGCCATTCCCCGTTATCCTGTCACTCCATTCCATGTCCCAAGGCCCTCTCCAGCTCTCCTGGAACCATTCTAGGCTCTAGAACGGGCTCTATTTTCTCCCTGGAGCCTTCCCTTCTCCAGGCTGGACACTCCCAGCTCTCCCAGCCTGGCCCCTGCCCTGTTTTATTCAAATGGTTTCAATTTCCCCCCCAGTCTGGCAATTTATTTAAACTTCTCTTTCCCCTTCCCCGCCACAGTCAGAAGCAGAGCTATAAAGTTGAGATAGGATCTACCTGGGACTTGTGAAACACTTGTTCAGGCAGCAATGGGAAACCCCAAGTACGTTTGTTGGATTAAAAGGAATATGAGTCCCAGGAGAGCTTTTCCTAGTAAATTTTGCAGTTCACTAAACAATCAATTTCCTCTGCGCACCTTCCCTGGATTCCAGGGAGCAGGAGCTTGATTCTCCTGTGTTGTGTCTTGATTCTCCAGCCTACTGGATCCTTTTCCCTGTGCACCAGCTGTTGGTGATGGTTGGATATCCAGGCTGGGATGTGGACGGCAGCAGGATGTGCTGTCCATGTTCCTCTTCCCATAATCTTTATTTCTTGGTCATGCTTAGTTAGAGCCTCCCACCATGGGAGTTTGGACAGCTGCTCCCCGCATGGCTCAGCCCTTCACCCCAGCAGCCCAAGGAATTCCTGGGAAATTGCAGGAATCAAGAATTCCTTATTAATTTTTTTTTTTTTTGAATACCAGTTTCAAGTGACTTTTGCTTCCAGTGTGACGTTCCCAGGGGATATTTCTCCATGGTCTGCAGTCAAGAGATCTTCATTCTCTGCCAGTGAGTGAAATTCCAGTCCCGTCAAGGAAAATGTCCCTCCGGGGTGGTGGGGCCCTGGAGGAGGTTTCCCAGAGAAATTGTGGATGCCCCATCCCTGGGAGAGTTCAAGGCCAGGCTGGTTGGGGCTTGGAGCAACCTGGGATAGTGGAAGGTGTCCCTGCCCATGGGACAAGGTCATCTTTACGGCCTCTTCCAGCCCAAACCATTCCATGATTCTCTGATACTTGATAGTCACAGGAGATAAAGAGATTCCCGCAGGAAGTTTAAGATGTATTCAGCTGGGATGAATCATTCCCTAAAACTGCTTCTATCATTGCCCTGCCTCCGTGGAGAGTGCATGGAGAGGGATTCAGGTGGATTCATCCACTCGACCAAGGAATCGGCTCCCAGATCTTTTCCACGCTGCCTGATTTCAGCCAACACCTGATTCCTTCACCCAGGAAGTAAGGGCTGTTGTTACATCATTCCCAGACAAAGACTGTTCCTGGGATATTGAAATGCTCCTGTAATGCTGCCAAAAAGCCATGGACATGCTCTCCTTAGCGCGTCCTCAGCGGTTGTTCTGGACAATGCCCTTCCTTGGAAAGAACTTCGGTTTTCCCACTGGATTTTGCTTCTGCTCACTTCAGCTCACTTCCTCATCACCTTTCCTATTAGCACCCCGATCATCCAGAAATTTCTCCAGTGACTATTTCCTTTTTTCCTCCTCTCCAGGTCCTGGGTGAGGCCATTGGGATGTAGCAGATGTCACTGACAGCAGCTGTAGTTTATGATCCCTTCATCCCTCAGCTTCCTTCCTATTCCAGGCTGCCAAGGGATGCTCTGCTGGCTCTGCCTCGAGTCCTGTGTCATCCTGGAGTTCCTCATGTGGTGAGGGAATGCAGCTTGGAGGCTTTGCCAAAACAGTTGAGGATTAGGGACAATCCAGCTCGATAGTGCCGCCAGTCTTTGAGCCGCCAGAACTACCTCAGGGCGAGTCTCTCCTCTTGCTCTTCCCAAAAAAATCCTGCTGCTGTAAGCTGAGGAAGGCTTCCAAACATCTGGATCTTCCCACTGATTTCCTAGGGAGGCTTTTTCCCAGCTCACATCCCAAGATGTACAACCCTCTCCTCTCCAAACGAAGTGGGAGGGATGGGAGGAATACAGAGCTGTGAGTGGCTGGTTTGGGGATAAATCAGGATAAATCTTGATCGTAGCCTGGGTGGGATCTGCACAGTTAGGGGTTGATCCAGGTCATGGAATCATTAAGGATAGAAGGGAGTGCTGCTATTTCCATTTCAACCCCTTGCGTGGCCAACCTCAAAGTCAGACCGGGCTCAGCTCCTTGGGATCTTGTTGAGCTGAGGATGGAAATTCCACATCTTCTGCCGGGGTCTGCCCACCCTCGTGTGCCCCCTGTGATTGTCCCCGCTTGCCCTTCTGCTGCGGTACTCAGAGAAGAACCTGACTTCATCCTCTCCATGAACATCTCCCGTGAAAAAGGTGGAAAAAAGGTGTTCCTTTACTTCCCTCTTTGCAGCTGAGCTCAGTCACTTCATGCACTTTATTCCCCACCCCGTCTTGGTGTCCTCCCAAAACCCATCTTGACGTCCCCTGCCAGATTTGCTCTATTTTGTCACTGGGGCCCTGAAATTGAAGTCATTACTCCAAGTTTCTCCTCCCAAGTGTCACACCCAAGGGAAAAATCCCTCCCTTTCCCTTGCAAATAAAGCCTGGGATGCAGTTGCTGAGAGGGATGGAGCTGATGGAGGCAATTGAGCCAAGCTGGATCCTGATCGTGAGCTCCAGGGGACATCCACAGCCTGGGGCATCACCTTGGTAACATCTGGAATGGGGAGCCATGGAAACGGGTGGCGAATGGGGGGATTTTATTGTGGGGAATGCCCTCGGGGATTTTTGGGACCATGGAGAACGTGGTTTTCATATCCATGATTTTATTTGGGGGCTGGAAAGGAGCTGCGTTCCCAAGTCTTGTTCAGCTGGTGCTTGTGAAGAACTCAGTTATTGAGGGATGCTCTGTCAGCCTCATCTTCAAGACCAGGGGAGGAGGGAACATTGAGAGCCCCTTTCCTACCTCGAGGAAAATCCCTTTTCGGATGCCATGGGAAAATCCAAAGGTAAAACACAAGTTAACAAAACCGGGCATTCTGTTTGTGTTTTGGCATTTTTGTTTTGGGCGTTTTGTTCCTTTGTTTGAGGTTTGGTCTTTATATATATNTGTCCTGGCAAATGGATAATCCCAGGATAATCACCTCTATCATAAGAACTGGATCCAGAAGGTGTCAAGCTGCATCTGCAAGGAAGGAGAAAAGTGGGACATTTAGACACCCTGAACTGTTTATTTTCACATGGATCTACTTTAATCCAGCTGTGGGAATCTCTTCCTGCCTCCTTCTCTGCCTGGGCCAGTGTCACTCATCGTGGCAAACATATCCAGGGATACTGAAATGGAAAAGGAGTCCAGGGGGACTGAGGGACCTCTGGGTTTGCAGGTAAAAAACTGTCACCTGCTGGTGGCTGGATAGGGGCACCTTTCCCTCCTTTGGAGCAGCACATGGATAAATCCAGGACCTTGGACAGTCCAGCACTGCACCGTGCTGGAGGAACTCCTCAAGGTGTGTTAGATCCCGTTTGTGTCTCTTCCCTGCTGGAATCCCTGCCCTGCAGCCCTGCCTGAAGGCGAGGACTTGGGTGTCCCAGTCACTGAGGTTTTAAACTGAGGGAGGGGGACAAGAGCTTTTCGCCAGGAAAATCCCACTGGTTTTGACCTCTGCACCTTCCAGCCCATTTCCCGTCCCCAGATTTCCTTGGTCATCCCTGCTGGTGCAGACAGGGAATCTCTTTTACACCAAAGTCTCCTCAGCTCAGCCCTGTTCTCCCACCTCACCCCCAAGAAGCTGCTCCAGCTCCCGTGGCCTTTTCCTTTTAATCTTCCTGCCTTCTCCCCATCTTGGAGCTGTTGCTAATTAAGAGCAAACCATTTGATCGTGCCATAATCCCAACGCCAGCAGGCAGAGCCGTTGGAGCACAGAAAGGGAGGGGGAAAAAAAGGAGAGAGAGTGGGGAATAATAATAAAAATAATAATAATAATATAGAGGAGGGGAAGAGAATAAAAAGCAGCCTCTTCTTCCAGCTCTCTGCTCACAAGGTAAAGAATCAAAAAGTCATTTGATGCATAATTGATTGCTTTGGAGTGACTCGCAAATTGCTCAGGAGCCTTGATTCTCGGGATAATCAGCACATGGAAAACACAGGGACGTTTTGACCGCGGGGTTGTGGAGAGGGGGGGTCTGGGGAGGAGGGAAAAACAAACACTAAAAGAGCGCGGCAGCACCGGAGCGAGTCCCAAATATTTTAATGAGTGCCAAGAACAAGGCATTTCAGAAGCTCGAGCTCAGGACAAAACAATAAATTAGCAAACAAAAAAAACGGGAACAAAACAAAAAGGAGCTTTTTAGGTTTTTTTCTCTTTCTTTTTTTTTTTTTCCCCCTGACAGAAAAGCACAAAAGTGCTGAGCTGGCTGGGCTGGGGCTGCGGGTCGCTTTCCCCCCCTCCCTGTTTCTCTGGAATGTGTGGATGGGAACGGGGAGGGACGAAGCCTGGAAGCTTTGTGTGTGCATTCCCTCGCCCTGCCTGCCCCATCCTGGGTCATCCCATCTCCCAAAATACTCCAACAGAACCTATGGCTCATTGTAAATTTCACTGTGACTGGAAAACAGAGGTGCTGGAGCACTTGGATTTCATAATCCCGGTGATTACCTCCAGAAAAAGAAGGGAAGGGCTGGACTTCCGCTTATCTCCTAACTCAGTCCTTTTCCAAGAGGGAATTTAACTGACCCGGAGTTCCTGGGCCTTTTGGAAGCCAGGAAATGACAACAGCAGCACCACAATCCAAATGGGATTAAAAAAGCTCCAAAGGAGCCTGTCCCTAAGAGCCATGCACAGCCAATATGTGGGATTTTGGAAGCTGTTCCTTCTTCCAGCATCATCCGTTCCCTCTCGTCCACTCCCCATGGATGTTGTGATTGCTTTCCCTTGGGTCTGACCACGCCTTTCTCCTCCGGCCTTTCCCGACTTTCCGCTGTAAGGGCTGAATCCCTGGGGCTGTTGTTGCTGTGTAGTTCAGGCCCAGATATTGTCATCCCAAAATATCCAGCGGAGCACCTTCCCAGGGTTCCTGGATGGAGGATTTTGCACAAGTAACTCATCCCAAAAACCTCTAAACATTCCTTAGTTCACTTTTCCTTGCCTGTCCTGACCCCAGCCTTTGGAAGCAGACACATCCCAGCTCTGTTTTCCCCAAAATTAACTCATGGAATGCCTGAATGCACCAAGGAGTTTGGAACTCTTTAGGGAGAAAACCTGTTTCCCAGTATGAATGGAGAGGGCTGGGATCCCTGCAGGAACTGGTGGGGTGAATCCATCTCCAACACATGGATAAGTGCCTTTTCCTGCTTCCTTGCAGTCTCTCATGTTGGGAGGCAACTGCCGGATGCCATTAGCCCAGCTGGAGACTGGATTTCAGCTTCTGCTCAGAGCTTGGAATGTGCTGGAAGCATTGGGAAGGAGATTTTCCATGGATTTTGGGGCTTGCTTGGTGCCTGTGCCCACCACATCCTCAGGGTTTGTGACCTGGAGCCTCACGCCAGGTCACTGCAATCCTGGAATGTGGTCCAGGCTCCTGAGCAGCCAGGGGGGATTTTGGGGTGGGAAACATGGCTGTGAGGTAGTTGTTCATCCCAGATTTTTTCCTCTTGAAATCGTTGGGATAAGGTGAAGTGGATACTTTTAGTCAGGCGGGGAATGTGAGTGCTCCCAGGGGAGAGTTGAGGTGTGTTTGTGGAAGAGCCTGGCTGAGTTCAACAGTGACAAAATCCTGGAGTAAAAGAAATAACCTCGGGAGGGAGCCTTCCCTTCCCTTCCCTTCCCTTCCCTTCCCTTCCCTTCCCTTCCCTTNTCCCTTCTTTTTTTTCCTTTAAGTGGTGGGGTTTTCCATCTCCTTCTCACTCTGCCTCTTCTCTCCTGGGATTGGGAATCACCTGTGGATGGAAGCCCCTGGGTGGGTCCCTCCATCCCCCTCAACCCCTGCACCCCATGGGTGGCCCAGGGGGACAGGAAGGACAAAAGGGACCTTGGAGTCGTCCCAAAATCCCCCAATTTCACCCAAAAATTTACCTTGAATCCCCCAAATTCTCTCAAAAATCCCACCCCCAAATCCCTCAGATTCACCTCAAAATCCAGCCCCAAAACCCAACTCAAAAAAATCACAAAATCACCCCAAAATCTGTCCCAAATTCACCACAAAATTCATGGGTGACAGAAGTTGCCCAGGGAAGTTGTGGCTGCCCCTGGATCCCTGGAAGTGTCCAAGGCCAGGCTGGATGGGGCTTGGAGCAACCTGGGCTAGTGGAAGGTGTCCCTGCCCACGGGAGTGGGTTTGGGATGAGCTTTAAGATCCTTTCCAGCCCAGGCCATTCTGGAATTCCATGATCTTTCCAGCCCCAAATCTTGTCCTATTCCCCTCTGAACCCTCAACTGAAGCCAATCCTTGGAATCACCCACAGCAATGCTAGGTGAACATCAGCCACGGGAAACAACTTTGCTGTTGGCCATCCCGAAAAAATCCCCTCCTGGCAGCAGGGATGAGGAATGGTGATGGGATTGTGACTCTCCAGCACCCTGGGACACCCAGGGGACAAACCTTACCCTCAGAGTTGGAGGCAGAGCTGCCCTTTCCTGCTCTAACCACAAACCCACGATGCCTCCCTATGGATGGGTGACGCCTCTTGGGAAGGGGGGGTGGCACATCCTTGGCATTCCCTCATAAATCCATCCATCCCGGCTGGGATAAACTGGTTTAACCCATAACTCTGCTTGGCACACCAGTTTCACACCAACCCTGGAAGGTCTTGCCCAAGGCACCATCCCGGCGTGGAAACCTGCACCACACGGAGCTTCCCGACACCGCTGCCGGATTCCAGCGGCAAAGAGCTCGTTAATATTCCGACAGCTCCGGTGTCACTCTCTAAATGAAGGCTGCTCTTAAAGAGGGGTTTTTATTTAATTGGGCCCCAACTCCGCCGCGTGTGGCCTTGTCAAGAACCTCGGCGGCGCTCCTCAGGAAAAAAGGGAAAAATTGGGAAAAGCAGAGGAGGGAGGGGAGGACGGGAAAAGGGGAGGGTGGAAGGAAGCGACCCCGAGCCCCGCTTTGAAAGGGAGGCAGTGAGAAGGGACCTGTCAGTGGGATCAAGCCGGCGGTGGCCGTGAAAAGCCTGGCAGCTCCCGCTCCGTGCGGATGGAGAGGGGAAGCGGTGGGAATCCACGGGGCGATCCGTGAGGAGATGAAGGAGGGATGACAGCCCCTGAGGCTGGCAGGGTTTGAAAGGAGAACACACAGGAGCCAAAACCTGCGGAGAGACACTTGCAACTTTTCGCTTATTCCCTTTGACAAGACAATGGAGTTTTCTTTCCATCTCTCCCCCCGGTCCCCCCCTTCCTTGTTTTTTAAAGTGGGTCCCATAGGGAGAAGCAGAGAGTTCTCAAAGGATGAAACAACTGGAGTGATGGGGAGGGGAGGAGGGAAAAGGGGAAGAAAGGGGGGAGCAGCAGAGCTCATCTCCACATGGGACTCTGCTTTAGCTGGGAGGAGGAGGAAGGACTGAGCTGAAAGGGGGCATTTCCCTCGCCTCGGACTCCCAGGATTCCCACTCAAAAGATGGGATCAGAGACTGGGGAGCTGGACACCCAGGTAGGATGCAGCCAGAGACCTGATTCCATAGTGATGGGAGGTTTCCCTGATTATCAGTGAGCTGGGAGCAGGGAGGGTGGCAGGTGGAGGAAGGGACTGAGTCTTCCTCTGAGCTGCTTCTGTGCCCATTGGTGCCAGGGAAGGGAGGCTGGGCTTTTGTGCTTGACGCAATTCCCAGGGAACATGGGGATCGGGGCACTTGGCAAAGCCACCTTCTTGCTCCCAGTCTTTATGCCATGGAACTGGGAAGACTGGGAAAATGCCAGTAAGGAGTGTCTGGCTGTGTCCCGTCTATCCGACCCTGCAGGGACATGAGGTGTGGCCAGCCCAGGGAGAACCTCAGCTCCAAGGCTGCTCCAAGATTTGATTACACTCTGGAGAAACCCTCTGACCCCCGCTCCATCTTGCTCTTAAATTTTCCAGGTGAGATCCCCCACAGGAAGAGCTTTAAGTGGACCTAATAAACAAAATAACTTTGGACGAGAGGTTTTTTCCTAAATGTTTCTGCCTTAACCTCATCCCTGTCTCTTAGAGATGGTGGGAGGGAAGGATGGGGCAGACCCAGGCCAAAATAGGATCAGGATGCTGCAGTCTTGGATAATTCCAGGGGGAAAAAAAAAAATCTGGAAGCTCTTCACTGTCCCATATGTAACAGAAACTTTGGATTTCCCAGAAGGGAAACAGGAGGGACCCAGAGCTTGGCAAAAGATCCTGGGAAGGACAAGGAGCTGTTTTCCAAGAAGTTAATTCCAGCCTTGTCCTGCTCAGGTTGTCTCCAAGGAGAAGAGACCTCTCAGCCTCTCTGGGATCCTGCTCATGAGGAAAAAAATTCTTATCAGCCATTACTTCCCATATTCCAGATTCTCCCTGTTGTCCTCCTGCTATGACCCCTCAAGACGAGTCTTCCTTTCTCTCCCCTGCTCTCTCCCTCCAAGGATTAAATGAGTGGCACAAAAAAATTGGGAATCATTAGCCAAACAATCGGGAACGGTCACATGGCCGCATTCCCGAATCCTGAGATCTCGCCATTTGTCCCTCTGCAAAAGCATCAAGCAGGAACCACCGTCAACCTTCCCATCATTTCCAAGCACTGGATGAAGGAGATTAAGGCCATAACACCAATTTTAGAGGGTCTGGGAATGAAGACGTGGAAAAAACGAGTCACTGGGAGAGGAGGAACCAGGGTGGGACTTCCTCACTCACCTTCAGGGACCGGCAGGTGTCCCCACCCTGTGTCCCCTGTGTCCCCACCACCCCTCTGTGGTAACTGGGGTTTACCATGGAATGGTTTGGGTTGAAAGAGACCTTGAGGATCTTCCAGTTCAAACTCCCCTGCCATGGGCAGGGACACCTTACACTATCCCAGGTTGCTCCAACCTATCCTGGAGCACTTCCAGGGATGGGGGAGCCACAGCTTCTCTGGGCACCCTGCTCCAGGACCTCCCCACCCTCACAGGGAAGAATTCCTGCTGTAAATCAAACCTAAATTTCTCCTCATTCAGTTTGAAGCTATTCCCCCCTGTCCTGTCAATCCAAGCTCCAGAAAATTACCTTTTCCCATCTTTCTTGGCTTCTTCAGGTACTGGAGAGACAAAATTGCATCACTCCAAGTCTTCTCCAGGATGAAAAATCCAAATTCTCCCAGCCTTCCCTCACAGCAGAGCTTCTCCATCCCTCTGATGACCTTGGTGTCTCCTCTGGACTCTCTCCAACAGCTCCACGTCCTTCCTGTGCTGGGGAACCCAGAGCTGGAGGCAGCTCTGCAGGTGGGGTCTCACCTGAGTGGGGCAGAGGGGCAGAATCCCCTCTTTTAATCCTGCATTGAAATCCATGTGCCCTCCCTTGGGGAGTAAAAGTGTTTGGAAAATTGGCTTCATCAGGCATTGCTGATGAAGAGCGGCATGCAGGGAGGAAATGGCCAGGGCGATCTCTGAAATTTTCTGCTTCGTGTCTCTTTGAGGAATGAGAGAACGTGGGGTCAAATATGGGATCCACCACAACATTCCCATGCTGGGACATCCTCCGGAACTT
Source organism: Donacobius atricapilla (assembly GCA_013397315.1). NCBI lineage: Eukaryota > Metazoa > Chordata > Aves > Passeriformes > Mimidae > Donacobius > Donacobius atricapilla. Next base: position 104,042 of record WBMY01000924.1, read on the forward strand.
ACTTCTTGTCCTGGTCTGTCCAGACCCTCCCAAAAGAGACCTGGATGCTAATTCCAGGACCTGCTCCCTGGGCTCTTCATGGATGCTTTGCTGGTGGCATCCAAATGTCACCTGGCCCAAGGCCTGAGAGCCCTGGATCCTGTGTGCAGGAGCTGCTGGAGACGGGGCTGGGAAAGCTTCACTTTTCCATTGGGAACAGTACAAGGGGTGGGACAGTCAATCCAGGTAGGGAAGATTTGTCTGACCAAGGTTCCCTTTAAGACCCCGGATTTCCTTTTCTGGGCTTGTTAGGAAGCAAAAAAGGGACTCAGGGGTGCCTGTCTCGGGGGGAGATGCTTCAGAAGCAATGCTCGCACGGTGGGTGTGAGTTGAATTCCATGAAAAAAGGGATTTTTAGTGCTTCTGTTTCTTTGGTGGCTCTGGGAAGGACATGTCCTCTGCCCTAAAGCGTCCCCGGGTGCTGCTTTCATATCACCCTGAGATCTGACCTATTTTTGACTCCTTTTTTTATCTCTCGGAGCAGAGATTGAGCACCTGGAGGCTGATGCAGGTGCTGACCCTACAAGTGGGAGCTGCCAGGCTCTGCCAACAGGTACGGAGAGGGGAAAGGAGGGAAGGATATTCCCCTAGGACAGGTGACATTCTGGCCATCGCCACTGCCCCACCTGCAGCCGGGAGGGTGCCCTGGAGTCTCTCCCTGGAGAGCGTCTCAGCCATCCCAGCACAACCGGAGGATGGGGCTCTCGAAGGATCCCACCTCCCAAATTCCCTCAATTCTCCGTGCCCGGGACTAGGGAAACCATCCTTCATGCCAACCCTCACCTCTATTTTCTCTCGCTGCTTTCAGCCTCCCTCCCTCTCTCTTTGTCTTTCTCTCCACCCCCTCCTCGCTTCACCACTCCTATTTCTCCCTCTTTTCTCCCATTTTCCTGCCCCGCTCGCTCGGGCAGGCTTGGAATTCGCGTGGATCACACCCAGCTCGCGCATTGCCGGCGCTTTGTACCAGCTTTGGCCTCCACAATTTCCATAGGCAGCGGCTTAATGGGTGCTTAGCCAAGAACTTTTTGTGTTATTTTTCCCTGTGTGAATTACCTGGCCCGCAGCGTCACCGCGGAAGATTGGAAATGCTGGAAATGCTGGAAATGCTCCTGCCATGGACCTTTACACGGCACATTTTAGGATCCCCGCTGTGTTTTCTTTCCAAGAAGAAGAAAGACCTGTCAGCATTAAGCAAATCAGCCGCACGTCTCGCCGCCCTGAGCTGTGTCACACATGAATATCTGAGGGCTTTTTTTTTTCCCCCCTCCACCTTCCCTTTCCCTTCTCCCCTCTCCTTTCCCCTTCCCATCCTCTTGGTTTTTAACGAAAGAAAAGTTTAATGCCCTCACAAAGGAGGGAGAGGGAGAAATATCCATAAAACTCCAATTTAAACCCCTTTAACCCATTCCTTTGCTTTTCCTTTCAACCTGAGAGCAAACCCTTTTTTCTTCCTAATAGGAAGAAGGTTTGAATTTCTCGAGCAGCTGGAGGGGGAGAGAGAGGAGGAGGAGGAGGAATGTGGAAGGGAAAGAAGTGTTTCTGCATGGGGGTTTCAGGGAAGGGAAAAAGGGGATGAAGCAGGACAGGATTTTCCTTTCACTGTCTTGTCTTGCCTGCCCAGGCTGCAAATTCAGCGTCCAGGTGCCCCCAAACAAGGCAAAATTGTTAAAAATCATGGATATTTTAAATCCCCTTAACTTGGGAATAAATTTAGGGCCAAAATTAGGACCCTCTGTAGAAAAAGACGGTCAGAAACTGCTAAAACTCAGGCGTGGGTGACACCAGACACCCCAAAAGGCCCCTGACCAGGACATCTCATTGACATTGATGGAATTGAATTATGGGGTCACTAGAGCTGCAAAATTTGTCCCCAAAAGGATTCAGGAGTTGTTGTTCCCATCCTGTCCCAAAGCCTGGGGATCTGTGTCTGCACGTGCTTGGAGCAGTGATGATCCCACGAGGTGGGAAAAGGCAGCAGAGCACAGGGATTTGTTCCATGGGTGAAATTCCTGATGGAGAGTTCTTTTATCCCTTCCACCAGACCTTCAATCTCCCAATTAGTAAGGAATCCAAAAATGCAAACTCATTCCAGCTGGGAAAGGACTGGTATTATCCGAATTTCCACATGGAAATGCACACACACAATTCCTTGTCCAGGCTTTCATTGGAAATGAAAGACAAAATCCTGGTCTTTTGGGGTTGGAAAAGCAGGAATAGGTTCAGCTTCTTTTCACCTCATAAAACTTTTCCTGGTCCAAAAAATTGCTGGGAATGAGTTAGGGAGGATGTGGAAGGGGAGGGAAGGAACCAAATGTGTCTCCTCATGGAATCTGAATGAAAATCAGGGAAACCAGGGAAAATCAGCCCCACTGCAAACTCCATGGCACCTTGGACCTAGGCGAGGCTGGGAGCTGAAGGAGCATCCAGTCAGGCATGAAAAAGAGGAGAATCCACACCTGGGAATCAACACCGGGGAATTTTCACTTCCAAACCCGGGAATTTTCACTTCTGAACCCTGGGATTGCCCATCTGAGCCATTTATCCTCCTTGCCCATTAATGCTTAATTGATCCACAGTTCTGATTGACTGCGTGGAGACACACTGTGAAGAAAGAGCTGGACACAAAAGCGGGATCCAAGGAAATTTGGGGGTTTCCTGGATGTGCTGAGGGGAGCTCGTGTGTGGGGAGGCCGGGATGGTTCCTGGGACTTGGGAATTTCCATCCACTGCTGAAACAAGAGCTCTGTGCTTTCCTCTCCCTGGTCCTTGCGGTGGTTCCCAAGCCGGACCGGCCTCTTATCCTGCATCACCTCGAATTCCTCATTCCCCCTGTGGCTCCTGAGTTTCCCACAAAGCTTGGATTGCTTGGCCTCAGTTTCCTGGGACAGATCCCTCCAGGGATCACTGGGGTCCTCCCAAAGTAGCGGCCGAGAAGGCCAGTGGCCCCTGGCTCGTATCAGCCATAGAGTGACGACAGAACCAGGGCAGGGATTGTCCCCCTGTGCTGGCACTGCTGAGGCCACACCTCAAATCCTGGGATCAGTTTTGGGCTTCTCAGGACAATAAAACCACTGAGGAGCTGGAGGGCATCCAGGGAATGCAACAGAGCTGGGGAAGGGCCTGGAGAACCAGGAGCAGCTGAGAGAGCTGAGGGGGCTGAGCCTGGAGAAAAGGAGGCTCAGGGGGAACCTCCTGGCTCTCCACAACTCCCAGACAGGAGGGTGGAGCCCGGTAGGGGTCAAGCTCTGCTCCTGGGGAACAAGGGACTGGACAGTAGGAGATGGCCTCAAGTTGTGCCAGGGGAGGTTTAGTTTGGATATTAGGAAAAAAAATCTTCATGGAAAGAGTTGTCCGGCCCTGGCACATCTTCCCAGGGCAGTGGTGGAGCTCCCATCCCTGGCTGGATTTAACACCTGTGCTGATGTGGCACCTGGGGACAGGTTTAGTGGTGGCCTTGGCAGTGCTGGGGGAACAGTCGGGTCTTCGGGATCTTTTCTAATGGAAATTTTTCTGTGGTTCCACGACTATGGAGAATGGCCTCTTGTCCCATGATTTATGCAGAACTGTTCTGTGGGAAGCAGCTCACTGGGCTGCTCCGTGACTTCCCAGGGGCTGCACTGACGATTGAACAGCGATTGGATCCCACATCCTGAACCCATTCCCTGCCACCGCCTGAATCCTGATGCAGCCCAGTGCCTCAGGAAGTTTGGTGAAATTATTTTCCAGTGGGAGAGCCTGAAACCTTCCCAAAGCCTTGCGTGGAGCCGAGCGAATGAGTTGCACATCCCGCCGCAATTCCCTGCCCGGCTGGGGCTGCCTCATGCAATCCCAGCTTCCCACTGTGCCCTTCCCGACTCCTGGGGACTTCCTGCCTCTTGGTTCTGGCTCATCCACGCTCCAGTTCGCTCCGGCTGCCTCCAGCTCTCAGCGCATCCATCTGCCCCCGCTGACTTCATCCCTCCAGTGCCTGGGACATGTGCCAGGGCACGGGAATTGCGCATCCCACCTTCCCCGGGGTGCACTTCTTGGAATTGCTGAGCTGAGCGGAACCACGCGGAGCTCTCAACCTTTTCCCCTCACCCCCAAATTTAGGGGAAATGAGGGGAAACGCTGGGAGAGCTGCGCTGCCACGGAGCTATTCCGGAGGTTGTGCCACCTCCCTGCGTGCCAGGATGATGAGAGCTGGGATTTGTGCTGCGCCGTGGAGGTGGTGGAATGATTTAGGGATGCGATGCTGCCTTTGGATGCAACAGGTCCCGACGGATGCCGTGATGAGCCCCGCAGCAGAACAGAATCCTCTAAACCCACAGACGAGCTCATTAATTATTAATTGCATTGCACACTTCATTCATCAGCTCGTTCCCAGGGCAGCAGCGCAGCTCCTGAGTGGGAATGGCATTCCGGCTCCCTTGGGGAAGGAGCAGAGGGCTCGGCGTAGAAATAGGATGGGACAACTCGTTGGAAGCCCTGGATTGTCACCCCAGGCACGGAAACATCGTCCTGTGTGCTTCACATCCAGTCCAAGAGGATTCTCCATGGATTCTTCCTGCCTGGAAGTGTTTGAGACCAAGCTGGACAAGGCTTGGAGCAGCCTGGGATATGGGAAGGTGTCCCTGCCCACGGTGGGGGTTGGAATGGGGTGATCTTTAGGGTCTCTTCCAACACAAACCATTCCGTGATTCCATGATTTTCTGCTGTCTCTCACTCACATTTGCGTTCTGATGGGGGGAAACCAAGCACTGGAACAGCCAAATCCCAGCGGAGACGGAGGTTTGGAAAAACAGTTGCCATCTGAGTCCATTTTCCTTGGGAATACGGGTGGCAAGAAGATTGGATTTGGGGCTAACGACCCCTCCATGTATTTCTCTATTAAACATTCCCAGTTCCTGCTCCCAAGGCCAACGGGCAAGGAATGAATATTTTGCACTGTCTAATCCTTTTACCCCATAAAACAGGGACAACCTGGAACTTCCCAGTTTGGATGGAGCTGGAGTTTCTTACGGATTTCCATGGCAAAACCACCCCGAAGCACCACAGATCCTAACGGAGAGGAAACACATCCCAAAACCCGCAGAAACGTGCGAGGAATGAATCAGACACCCCCGGATGCTCCGGAGAGCATCTCACAAGTGGAATGGAGAGGAAAGGCGGGAGCAGGGAGGGAGGGAGGATGACGGGGGTGAGCCCCGCGCTCCCGAGCGCTTCCCGGGAAGGGCTTTAATGCATCGGAAAGTGGAAGGTTTCCCATCTGATTCTTGTCACGGGCAGCAGGGCTAATCGGAGAGATGCCATTTCCAGGGGGAAGGAAAGGCCCCAGGAATGGACAAACCACTTTGCTCAGAGGGGCTGCTGCCCTTAAGAGGCTTTTATTGCCGAGGCCCCTCGGCTTGGCGGAGGTGCTGTCATTAGAGTGACACTAAAAGTACCCAAGGATTAGCGGTGACGGATGGACTGACCTGTCCCTGTCAAGCTTGGAGCAGCTGAGGGGGGAAGCAAGGGGGAGAAAAGAGGAGGGAGAAGCAGCTTTTCCTACAAAATGGGTGATTTCCATGAAAACCAGGCAGTGCTGGTATCCAGCTCAGATCTTTTCCAGTTATCACCTCCAATCAGCCCATAAATCCCAAAAGATTTGGAGTTTGCCCTGGCTGGGAAGGCAGAAATTGGGTGTTTTCCCTGCCTTCGGCATGGCTGGATGAAGGACAAGATTCCAGCTTTGAAGATGCTGCCAATCCGCCCTTTTTGCCAGGGTTTTTGAGGGAGAATTGAGGAAAGCCGTGGCTTGGCAGTGGCACTAATGTCCCTGAGTCCCACCACCAAAGAACTCCCTTCCTGATCTGTTATCCCTGCCCATGGCAGAGGGCTTGGAATTAGGTGATCCTTGAGGCCCCTCCCAATCCAAACCATTCCATGATTCGTTGTCAATCCAGCTCTGATTTTAAGGGGAGGTTGCTCTTGTTTATCCCTGGGCAGAGCTGAAATTGTCTCCTTCAGTGACAGACAGAGTTATCCTTGAGGAGAGGAATCACTTTTGATAAAATCCTGTTTCTTCCCCCCATCATTTAATGGAAACCTCATCCCTCGAGCTTGAAATCGGAATATCCCTCATCCCAGGAGGGGTTAGGACCCTCTTTGTGGGAAGAGCCCATTCCCAGATGCCCACATAGTGGGAAAATGTGGGGGAAAAAGAGGTTATTTAATGTTTCTTGTGGCTGTGGTTAAATTTCTCCTGTATTTCTGCACTCTGTGCCAGAAAAACTCACCAGAGCCTCCCTCTTGGATTTTAGATTTTGACCTCAGACAGGGCTGACCCGGGAAAATGCCAAGTTTCCTGCTGGAGTCCTTTCCCTAATCCCAGCATATCTCACGTCCCTGCTCCCAGTTTTACCTCTCCTCCCCGCTCCTTCACAACGGAGTATTTGCCAGCCGCAGCTCCATTATTCTGCTCCCGAGGCTGAAATTTTCCTTTTAATTCTTCTCCTCGTGGAAAATGGATCTAATTTCTTTTCCCTTCCACCTCCCCTCCTCCTCCTAAGCCCCTTCCTGGCTGCTCGCAAAGAGAGGTTTTAGACACCAATTTCAAGGTGGATTCAGCCCTGGGAAATTGGGGAATTGAACATCAAGAAGTTGTTTGAGGCTGTGGAGTGGTCTGGGCTCCCTCCTGAGCTGAAGGAGTCCAACGAAACCCTTGGAAGTGCAAGTCCAGCTAATCAAGCTTTTGGAGAGGCAGGAGGACTCCTGGGGACGGGGGATTTCTTCAAACAGGACTCTTTGGGAAAGGCAGGGAGACTCAGGGGAGCGGAAAAATGGGGGATGAGGGAGCAGGGTTTGGGGTGTGCTGGTCCTGCTGTTTGAGTCCCTTGGTCAAGCCGCCCTTGAATCCCAGTTTTCCCACCTGTTTAGTGATGGTGAACTCCCCTCTGTGGACCAGTGGGATTCTGCTCCAGATGGCCTGGAGGAACAGCACGAAAGGATTGGCTGGCGAAGCCAGGAAATGGCAAAGCCAGGGGATGTCAGTGAGACCTGAAAAACTCCCTCTCCAGAGAAATTTTGGATGCTCCATCCCCGGACCTGTGGATGTCCCGCTGGACCTGCGAGCGTTGCACAGAAAAACTGGATTATATCAGGCACAGCTGAGTGGAAACACATCCAGAGACTTAAAATTGAATCACAGAATGGATTTGGTTGGAAGGGATCTTAAAGCCCATCCAATCCATGGACAGGGACACCTTCTGCCAGCCCAGATTGCTCCAAACCCTGTTCAACCTGGTCTGGAATATTTCCAGGGATGGAGCATCCACAGCTTCTCTGGGAAACCTGGTCCAGTGTTTCTCCAGCTTTGTCGTAAAAAAGCATTTTCCTTCTTTCTAGTTTAGAGGTTGTATCCATACATTTGGTGGCTGTGGGAGCTCTACTTGGCTCTGTGGAGTCCATCATAATCCAGGGAATGGTGTGTTTTGGGAACTGCCACCTTTCCTTCTGCGTAATCCAAGCCCATCTAAGCTGCCCAATGGAATGAAAAGCTCACCAAAAGAACAATTTCTTCCCAAGCCCGGGAATTTAACTTGGTGCAGTGATAGAAATCCTGGATTTATGTAGTAAAGGGGGTTGTGGAAGGGGGAAAATCCCTTTGGCCAAGGAAACAAAAAGGGATGAAGGAATTCCAGGTTGGGAATGCTGAATTTGTCCCACTATTGCTGAAGGATTTGCACAAAACAGCAAATCCAGTGGAAAAACGACCTGGGAGTATCCAAAAATGCTCTGCTAATCCAAGACCCTTTTATTCCAGCTTTTCCTAAACTACCCCATGCACCTGAATAGTGGGATAAACAGCTCAGGACAGCGGGGTGAACCCGTGTTTTTCCATACTCTGCCTCCTGATTGCATGAGAAACGGAACCCAGACCCTCACAAAAAGCCTGATATTTAATTGATGTTTAGGGAAGATCAAAACATCCCCCAAATCTGGGAAAGCTGCACAATCCAGGGCTATGGGAAGACCATAATTCCTCCAGGAACAAGCCGGTCTCCTGGCTCTGAGCTAAATGGGAATCATGTTTGTGTCAGGGATTCCTGCCATGATCATAAACAACCCAAACCCCAACTTCCCAGTTTACCTGAAAAGCTCCGGAGACTTTTCCTTTGCTCCGTGTTCCCTGGAAGCATTCGGAGCTTGCCCAAACAGCATTTCCTTGACCCTCCATGAAAAATATTTGCTCAGCTCTTCTGGAAATCACAAGCTCTGAGGAAGTTGAAGGCGAGGGATTCACCTTGCCCTGGGCTGCTGGAAATTGCTTTGCTCCACAGCTTGTGCTGGAAAAGAGGGGGATCAGCGGGGTGGGAGCCCAGTAAAGGTCGTGGAGGATGTGGAATGACAGTGGAATCTGGGACATGGGTTGTCTCCCTCCCATGGCCTGAGCACAGCGTTTTTCCCAGGAATTCAGTGGAGGGGAGATTTAAGGGGTGGAGAGGAGGGAAGGGGGGATGGAGGAGTGGGCAGAGGTCCGGGGGTACCGCTGCACCCTCTTGTTGTGGAACCACGGAATTGGGTGGGAAGGGACCTCAAGGATCATTTCATTCAACCCCCCGCTATGAGCAGGGACACCTTCCACTATCCCAGGCGGCTCCAAGCCCCATCCAACCTGGCCTGGAACACTTCCAGGGATTGGGCAGCCACAGCTTCTCTGGGAATCCCATTCCAGGGCCTCACCACCCTCCCAGGGAGGAATTCCTTCCCAATATCCCATCTAACTCTGCCCTGTGGCAGTTTGAAGCCATTCCCTGGCTTTCCATCCCTTGTCCCAAGTCCCTCTCCAGCTCTCCAGGAGCCCCTTTAGGCACTGGAAGGGGCTCTAAGTTCTCCTGGGAGCCTCTTCTTCTCCAGGCGAACATTCCCTGCTCTCCCAGCCTGGTTCCAGAGCAGAGGGGCTCCATCCCTTGGAGCATCTTCTCCGTGGCCTCCTCTGGATCTGCCCCAGCAGCTCCACATCCTTCTGCTGCTGGACCCCAGAGCTGCTTCCAATAAATCTTTCCTGCAAGTGACACTGGGAGAATCTAGGAAGTCCTTTCCTGCAGCAAGGGATAGGACAATGGGGGCATTGCTTCAAATTTAAGGAGAGGAGAGCTAGATGGGATATTGGGAAGGAATTCTTCCCGGTGAATGTGGTGAGGCACTGGAATGGAATTCCCAGGGAAGCTGTGGCTGCCCCGTCTCTAGAAACGTCCAGGTTGGACAGGGCTTGGAGCAACCTGGGATAGTGGGAAGGTCTCCTTTCCCACAGCAAGGAGTGGAATGAGATGACCGTGAAAGTCTTTCCGACCCAAACAATTCCACAATTCCATGATGAGCAACCATTGCAGAGCCTCCCCATAAACAGCTGGTGGCTCCACTTTTGGAATTATCTGGATTTGTTGGGAAAGAGAAGAGGAATTCAGGCAAATCCAGCTAACACACATGAGGAAGGGGCAAGGAAATTTCCCTTTGGCCGTTCCCTGGAACCACCGCGATTTGCTGATTTTCAGGATGCTCCCCATCCTTATGACTCCTTCTGGACCGTGAGGAATGAGTTTGAACCTCTGTTTGCATTCCCGGAATTGCTTTGCCATGGAAGCCGTGTCCGGGGGGCTCCCAGGGGGTCAGTGGGGATGGGGAGGAGGGGAGTGGTGGCTGGGTGGATTTTCCTGGAGTGGGGTTGTTGTGGATGGAAGTTAATGGAGCCGGGAGATTCAGCTGCTGCCGGGGAAACATCCAGGGATCCTTTTCACTCCAGCAATGCCGACAGGAACATCCTGGAGCCTCAGCAGCACATAAGTAACTACAATGGGTAATTCCTTAATAATTAAAGATATGCAGCGCTTGGATTGCCTCCCAGAGCCGGAGCAGATCAGGGGGAGCAGGGAGGAAAACTTCCCGTCTTACAGGAAATCTTCCCGTGCCGAAGCTCCCCGCACCTGCCGGGGGATTTGGTTGGAATCAATTCCCCGCCCCCTGTAGTCGCAGGAAGCTGCCGTTGGGATCCTGCCATGGATTAACTAAGCGACCTTGGAGTGCTGCTTCCCTCCCTGCCGTGCCTTGTTTTCCCCTCTCAGAGCTGGGATGCTCTTCCGGAGGTATCCGAGTGTCTCATGGGAGAGGTTGGAACCTCCAGAGGTTGGAGCTGAGAAGCCTCAGGAGAAGGTGGGGGGTGTTTGGTGGGTGATTCCCAAGCTCTCTGAGACAGCAAATCCGCTTTTTTTTTTTTTTTTTTTATGGAATCTTGGAATGGTTTGGCTTGAAAGGGACCTTAATTCACCTCCTCCCAACCTCCTGCCACGGGCAGAGATACTTCCCACCATCCCAGGCTTCTCCACGCCCCATCCAACCTGCCCTTGGAGGTGCTCTGCTGTTCCCACCTCCGTTGTTTGTCCTTAAACCACTTGGGGAAAAACAACATTCCCACCCTGGAAAGAGCATCCAGGCTGGGCAGCTGGAGCTGGGCGTCACGCCCTGCTCCCCGCGGCCAGGACAGCTCGGACACCCCGCGCCGGAGCTGTCGGGGCTGGTGAGGAGCCCTCTGGCACAAGGTCGCCGTTCCCTGACAGCCCCACTTCATTCCCAGCGCTGATTCCAGGCGACGCACGAGCGGATTGATGGACTCCGCTCTCCCGCTTTTCCGAGCCTCGGAGAGAGACGGCGGAGCCCCGGGGCCGAGGCTAAAAAACCTCAGTCAACATCAAAGTGAAGGACCTGCCGGCGCTTCTGCCGGGGGCGGAGGGGAGCGGATGCGCTTTTCTCCGCGGCCAGACGCGTGTCGGCTCCGCGGGAGGGGGGTTTGCCTTTTCCCGGGATGGGCGCCGCCG